>CAUYON010088264.1:0-14254 GCA_963573935.1 Arctocebus calabarensis
TCGTGGCATTACAGCTCACAGCAACCTCCAATTCCTGGGCTCAAGCGAGTCTCCTGCCTCGGCCTCCCAAGTAGCTGGGACTGCAGGCGTCCGCCACAACGCCCGGCCATTTTTGTTTTTGGTTGCAGCCATCATTGTTTGGGGGGCCCAGGCTGGATTCGAACCCGCCAGCTTAGGTGTACGTGGCTGGTGCCTTAGCCCGCTGAGCCACAGGCGCCGAGCCTAATTATAATTTTTAGAGTACTATAAGATATCTAGGATTAATGCTTAAAAATTGTATGCATAATTTTTACAAAGAAAATTTTAAAATGTTAATAGTAGACATTAAAAATGGCCTAAATTGGGCTGGGCATGGTGACTCAAGCCTGTAATCCCATCACTTGGGATGCCGAGGTAGGTGGATTGCCTGAGCTCACCAGTTCGAGACCAGCCTGAGCAATAAAGAGACCCTGTCTCTAAAAAACAGCCAGGCATTGTGGCAGGCACTGTGCTCCCAGCTACTCAGGAGGCTGAGGCAAGAGAATCACTTAAGCTAAAGAATGAGCTCTAAGCTGTGATGCCTTGGCACTCTACCAAGGGTGACAAAGTAAAATTCTGTCTCAAAAAAAAAATGGCCTAAATAAATGGAGATAGACCATGTTCATAGATAGGAAGATTCCATATCATAAAAATGGCAACTCTTTCTCAAATAGGAAGGCTTTTCTACTCTGAGAATCCCAAACACTCTCCACCTCTTCCTTAAATTAAAAAAAATTCAGTTTAAAAGATTTTTTTAAGAAAATAGGAAAAAAAGAGACTGACCAACTTTGTCTTAATCAATAGACTAATGCCCAAGAATTATTTTATAGTAATAGCCAGTTTTACTCCATAAAATAATTATAACAATGACATTTTGAACTAAGTACTATGATGAGTCCCATTTCACAAATAAGGGAACTGAGGCCCAGAGAGGTTAATCAGCTTGCCAAAAGGCACACAGCTAGTCAGTGGTGGAGCCAGGTTTTAAAGGCAGGCAATCTGGCCGCAGGTCTACATCCTGAACTGCTGCTCTCTGCCACTGTCCAGACTGTTGTCACTCACTTGCCTTCTTCAAAGCTTTGAGGAGGGTGAAGTTGCAGCAAGATCACTGGTGAACCTCACCTCCTTAGTCCATTCAGCTGAGGACCTCCGGGTGTGTTCCGGGTAAGCACAAGTGCCTTGTCTGGCAAGGGGAGGGGGAAGAGGCTGGGAACAGGCTGTACACGACTAATGAAAAATCCCTTCTATTCCTACAAGGCGGTTCTGAGACATAAGCCCTTCCTAAGGTCCTTAGGTTGATGAAGTCCTTCCTTCCCTCCCTGGATGTGACACCCTGGCTCCCTGTGGATCTGCTTCATTTTTTTTCCCCACCTTTTTCTCCCCGGGTTAATTAAGCATGCAAAGAATTAGGTTATAATGTTTGCATTCGTTAGCTATAGACCCTGTTGTAGTTGTGTCCCAACCCTAGGAGGTGTGCCATGTACCCCCACATGTGCCCATTACTTGGGAGCACACCAATCCCCCCCTCCTCCCCTCTCCTCCCTCTCTCCTTCCCTTCCCCCTTTTATAAATTGAATTGAATTTTTCTCTTGGGTGGACATGTATTAGATCATCTCCTGGTTTCATGTTCGTAGGTCTGCTTTATTTATTTTTATTTTTATTTTTATTTTATTTTTTGTTGTTGTTGTTGCAGTTGGCCAGGCTGGGTTTGAACCCATCACCCTTGGTATATGGGGCTGGTGCCCTACGCACTGAGCCACAGGCGCCGCCCGGTCTGCTTTATTTTTAATTCTGCTTCTCTCCTTTCCCTTTTGGGACCTATCGGTCTCATTCCTTTGCAGTCTGTCCCACGTGCACACATGCAGCTCCTAGTTCTTGTGAAACACCCTAAGAGGCAGGTGAGAGGTGGGCTGAGAGAACAGTCTGTCCACACCATGGTTCCGTGTACCCTGGGCAAGTCCCTGCATTAAATGTCAGGGCCCATGGAAGCATCTGGCATACAGCTAAATGCCCCCACTAGGTGAAGGGTGCAGCTGAATCCCAGTAAGACACATACTCAGCCCTCAAGGAGCTCAGTTTAGAAAATCATTTAATTCCAGGCAAAATTGTATCAGGTTTAGGGCAGAGGTGGAGGGTGTTCGGGGAGGCAGAGTAGGGAGGGGCTTCCTAGTTCAAAACTCAGCTCTTCGGCCCATCCTGTGTATACTTGAATAAACTACCTGCGGTAATTTTCTCCCTAGGAAAACCAACCCAACCTCCCTTGAGACAAGCCCTCCTCTATAGCCTGGATATGTGGGCCTTCCTTCTTAGCTTTTCTTGAAGATGCTAGTCCTTTCCCTGAACCATTTGGCCCACCTTCCCTTGCCCTCTGAATTTATGCTTTTTTCCGTCTTTAAATATTCAATTTTTTATTCTGGAGTTGTGGGGCAGGTGAGGGCCTTTGGGATACAGTAGCTACAACCCACTTTTTTCACATCTAAGACCAGGGTGAACACCTCGTATTGAGTCATGGCCTTATTTCCAGAGCTGGCCTTGGGCAAATAATCTCTTCTCCAAAAAAATACGGCCCTTGTACAACATTGCTGAATGTTCATTCATCCATTCCTTCATTCTAAGAACAGTAAATTTTCTGATGCTGGATTCGCAAAGATAAACAAGAGAGGGAACCCTCTGCTTCGCCTTTTATAGGGAAAGGAAAAGAGACACCACAGAAAGTAGATTTAACACCAATGTTTATTAGGACAGAAAAGAAGAGGGAAAAAATAGATGACAAAAACCTTGGCACCCCCCAGTGGCATGCTTCATTACTCTGAACAAGCCTTTTCCAAATTCCTTAGGGCAGGCAGCTGCCCCAAACTGCAGGTCTGGAGTTCCAGCTCCATCAGCCATGTAAGGTTCTTGTTCTGCCCACCCTTACACACTGGTAGAAAGATCTTTGGGGAAGTCTATACTTTAGGCTATTAGTTTTAATGATTTATGCTGGTTAGTCAAATGAAGCAGTATATATATTTGCCATCTCCAAACTTTGGCACACCCCCAGCTCATGAGGTCTGAAGACATCCATTTCCGCAGTTTAACAACAAATGAAAGAAGGAAATTTGTCTTGTTTGAACATTATTCAGGTCGTTTCCTATGAAATGTTTGCTGAAAAAGAATAAGAAAATAATGTTAAGATGATCATGATGGTAGTAGTGGTGGTGGCGATGATGGTGGTGGTAATGATGATGGTGATGGTGGTGGTAATGATGATAATGATGGTGGTAATGGTGGTGATGATGATGATAATGATGATGCTGGGTGGTGCCTGTGGCTCAGGGGGTGGGGTGACAGCCTCATATACTGAGGGTGGAGGGTTCAAACCCGGCCACGGCCAAACTGCAACAAAAAGTAGCCGGGCGTTGTGGCAGGCACCTGTAGTCCCAGCTACTCTGGAGGCTGAGGCAAGGGAATCACTTAAGCCCAAGAATGAGCTCTTAGCTGTGACGCCATGGCACTCTACCAAGGGTGACAAAGTAAAATTCTGTAGGAGGGTAGGCTAGAAGAACAGAGGACAGACGTCATCCTAATCTCTACCCCTCAAAAGCAAAACCTCCATTCCACTCTCAGTTGGTCCCCTCTCAGTATCTGTGAAAGCCCCTCAGAGGGATTCCATGTCCCCCACCCCCACACACAGGACTGAGCAGGAGAGTCTGCATGAAGTGTGTGGGACTTGCAGTCATCAGAAGACAAACATACCAACCGCCACCTAGCATGAGTTAGTAGCCTACTCACGCTCAGTTAGCTCCTCTGTAAAGTGGGGTCAAAGTGCATGCCTGCCAGGACAGCAGAGAGTTAAGAGGATCAAAGGAGGGCGGCGCCTGTGGCTCAGTGAGTAGGGCACCGGCCCCATATACTAAGGGTGGCAGGTTCGAACCCGGCCACAGCCAAACTGCAACAAAAAATAACCGAGCATTGTGGCGGGCACATGTGGTCCCAGCTACTCGGGAGACTGTGGCAAAAGAAATCGCCTAAGCCCAAGAGCTGGAGGTTGCTGTGAGCTGTGACCTGACAGCTCTCTACTGATGGTGACAAATTGAGACTCTTTCTCTAAAAAAAAAAAAAAAGAGGATTGAAGGAGAGATTTTATGTGATAGCACCTAAAAACTACAGAACAATCCTCTAACAGAGTGTCCCTGTGAGGACTGCCCACCCTGGCACAAAATGCATAATAAACATCAAAGACGTAAGATTTCTCCTAGCTGCAAAGGATAAACTACCTGGACTACATGCCTGTCCATTAAACTTACAGAGGAGAAATGAAATTCCCCGGGCTTAACCTCTAAAGGAATTTTGCCACCTTATCTAACAGAAATTGGAAAAGCAGGAAAGGCAAAGAGAACAGACAGACCGACCAGGAGAAGCAAACAGTCTCCTCCGGGAAGAGAGGGGCAGAGGTGGGCAGGCGGGATGTGCTGGGGAGGCTGAGCAGTCCCCTGTGGGTGGAAGGAGGAAGCCCAGTGAAGACAGGTGGGGGGGTGACTGTGGGAGGGAAGTGGGGAACGGGACTGAGACCCAGGAGGGGACCTTCAGATGCTGGTGATGATGGTGCCGATGTGACAGCTGGCACGGTCAAGCCCACATTGCTGACCTCACCTGAGAGACCCGAGTCTCAACAATCCAGATTTGGATTCTAGACTGATCTTCTCTGAATGACATCAGGGTCACATCTTTCCCTATCTGGGATCTCCAGGTACCTCAGTAGAGGACAGGCTCCCTGTGTGTCTCGCAGCCTCCCCTCAACCTGGCTCCCTGTCCTCCCTGCCTTCCTGCCCTGCTCTTACCACCCTGACCCATGCTGGCCCCCAGTGCCATGGTCCAGAGGGTCTCCAGCCCATGCCATGCTGTCCCCTGCCAACCCCTCCGACAGAAGACCTGGGAGAATGAGTCGTACCAGAGCTGGTCCCAAGCCCCTTACACGGGGTGGACTCTGTTCCTGTCACAGTGGGGTTTGCAGTGAGGGTTCAGCCAATGCTCCAGGAACTGCTCCTCCGCGCGGTGCTCCAGGGCAAGCAAGTAGTGCATGTGCTCCTGTGGACACAAAGCCACAAGCAAGAAGGCATCACCCACAGTGACCGCTGAGCTACCGACCTGCACACATGCTGGGGCTCCGCCTCCTGAGACAGGTGCAGCCCGGCAACGGAAGGGTGGGAGGCAGACAGGGAGGGGAAATCCACCGCCACTCCCCGCCTCCCTCCGGGAAAACCAATCAGATCCACCCACTCACTGGACAAAATAAAGAAGTCTGGCGGCACTGAGTGCTGAGAGGGTGTCTCCATGGGGACTCCCACCCTCGCTGGCAGAGTGTAACCACTAGCTGCCTGCAACCCAGAAATTTCACTCTCACTTTGTACCGTGGAACGGTGCACATCACACTGTCAGATGTCAGGGTCACCTGGAAGTCTTATTAAAACTCAGATTTCGGCTCGGCGGCTGTGGCTCAACGGGCTAAGGCGCCAGCCACGTACACCTGAGCTGGCGGATTCGAATCCAGCCCGGGCCCGCCAAACAACAATGACGGCTGCAATCAAAAACGGCCGGGCACTGTGGTGGGCACCTGTAGTCCCAACTACTTGGGAGGCGGAGGCAGGAGACTCGCTTGAGCTCAGGAATTGGAGGTTGCTGTGAGCTGTGATGCCACGGCACCCTATCCAGGGTGACAGCTTGAGGCTCCCTCTCAAAAAATAAATAAATAAAACTCAGATTTCCAGGCCTAGAGTTTTTGACTCAGTGGGTCTTGGCTGGGGCACAAGAATTTGCATTTTTCACCTGTTCCCAGCCCATGACAGCATTGCTAGTTGCTTGAGAACAAGAGAAACTCTCATATCAGGAAAGGTGAATAAAAATGTTTCCAGCAGCAGCAATAAATTCATAGTAGCAAAACACAAAATGCCAAATATCCAGGGAGTAAACGGTAGGGCCACACCGTAGAATTACACAGCAGTGACCATAAATTATACTGTAGCTACATGTGAGAACTTAGGTCTTAGAAATAGCATGGTAAGTGAAGACAGCAAGTCCCCATGGACTACATTTATAGTGTGACCCCATTTCTATGAAGCTCAAAACATGCATAACTGCATAATATATTACTGCTGGCTACATCATCTTTTCAAAAAGGCAAGGGGTGATGGGGAAAAAGCTACAGGTGCTGTACTAATATCAAACAAAATGACTTTAAAACACAAAAATGCTGCTAGAGGCAGGAGTATTTTGTAAAAACAATCCAGCAGGTCCTCAAAACGTTATTAAATGTAGAGTTAGCATCTGCAGTCTTAGCTGGAGATTGTCCTTACAGGTGTATACTCAAGAGAAATAAAAATGGATGTCCGCACAAAAACTGGTACATAGATGTTCATAGCACAGTACTCATAGTAGCCAAAAGGTGGAAACAACCCAAATGTCCATCAGCAGATGAATGGATAAATAAAATGTGGTAAGTCCATTCAATAGAATGTTACTTGGCTACTAAAATGGAGTACCGATCCTTGCATAGATGAACCTTGGGGACATGCGCTGGCGTCACAGAGAACTACGTGCTGGATGGTTCCACTTGTGTGACAGGTAGGTGGCCAGCTCGACATAGTGTGGTGTTCACTATAGCAAGCAGCTCCTTGCCCTGTCCCTTCTCTGTGATCAGCACCCGTCTACTCAGGAACCCAAGCCAGGGCAGACTCACTGTCTCCCTCACCTGCAAACTCAATGTAAGACTAACATCTGGACTTAGGTCTTAGAAACAGCATGGAGAGTGAAGACAGCAAGTCCCCATGGACTACATTTATAGTGTGACCCCATTTCTATGAAGCTCAAAACATGCATAACTGCATAATATATTACTGCTGGCTACATCTCCTGAGTGGTCCTCAAGTGCCTTCCCTCTGTCTCTGACACTTCTGCTGGTCAGTTTTTCACTTTTGGTTTTTCCTGGAGACAGAGTCTCGCTTGGTCACCCTTGGTAGAGTGCTATGGCGTCATAGCTCACAGCATCCTCAAACTTTTGGGCTTAAGCGATTCTCTTGCCTCAGCCTCCCAAGTAGCTGGGACAACAGGTGCCTGCCACAACACTCGGCTATTTTTAGAGATGAGGTTTCACTCTGGCTCATGATGGTTTCCAATCTGTGAGCTCAGGCAATCCACCCGCCTCGACCTCCCAGAGTGCTGGGGTTACAGCTGTGAGCTACTGCATCAGCCTAGGTTTTCACCTTTACCCACCGAGGCCACTGCAGCCTCCTTACCCTCCATCTATCCCTCCACCTTGCATTCCACCCCACACCTGCCCATCCTTGCTGTACCCTGATAGAGTGACCCAAAAGGACCGCCTTCCTCCTCAGAGGCCGTCACCAGAGCTGCCTACCTACAAGGAGGCAGGAGGTGTGACCACCTCTACACCTTGGGTTTCTTTCGTCTGCAACTCTGGGTGACATGCCTGTAAGCCAGCAGGTGAGGACAGCTGTGTGGAGGATCCACCACCCTCTCCCACTCCTCACCGCAGCAGAGGGGCCCTGCCCATCCACCCCCATCCACGACAGTCACTGACAGCCCTTGCCGATCTCCAAGCTTCTCTAGAACCACAATTTTTCCATCAAATGTTTCATCTGAAGAAACTTTACTAAAGGAACCATTCTCAGCCATGGGAGCAGGGTCAAGGGAAGCAGCAGCACAGAACACCCTGGCACCCAGGAACTAGCAGTAGAAGAAAGCCACAGTCATGCCAAGGCCACATTAGAGGAGCTGACAGTCTGGGTTCCTGGGCTGGGGCTGCTGTGTTCTGGGGGAGTGGGGATGCAGCCCCTGCAGGCTGTGAACAAACTCTATCTCCTCTCTCCTCTTACCCTTAGGCTCCTCCCAAGGCCAGGGAGCAGCCAGCCAGACAGGGAGCTGGGGATGTGGCCTGTGAGAATCAGCCTCCTGCAGCACAGAGCACGGCAGAGCAGGGTGGAGGGTGGGCCGGGGACAGGTAGAGAAACCCAGACCAGGACAAGCAGTGAGCAAGGGAACGGGGCAGAGGGCACAAACCGCAGGTGGCCTGGACAGGGCCGCACTGCCTCCTGCGGCTCAGCACACCCCTCTCTGCAGGTGCTTGGCTTTCCCCCTCTGCTCTGTTTGCCCTTCATCCACTTGAATGTCATTTCCAGCCTCTGGGGCAGACCTTCTCCTCCCGATGTGTTTTGGTCTGCAGCAATGCCAGTTCAGCCAATGATCATTGCATTAGCTCACGTAGATAACGCACAAAGCAGAAAAGTGATGAATCAGCAGGATGTCTCTTAAACAGAAGAACAAAGCATTACTTCTCTTGTCTTTATCAGTTACAAAACCTCTTCTTTTCCTCTTCACTTCTCTCTCCATTTTCTAGTGCAATCTCTGGCCCACAAAGTGGTTCATCAAATCTCTGTTCACTTCACCACTTGGCTGAGTAGGCGCAAAGCTTCTCCTCCTGACCCTCCACGCCCACCATCCCACAGCCCGGCTCCCACAGACACTGCTGACTCCTCCCACACTCCGTCCTCTGCCCCACACCTGGGGCTGCCGCTTCTTGCCTTACCTCCTTCCTCTTGTGGGTATTTTTCCTTTGTTTGTTTCTGTCTCCTTAATAGGCTATTTTTTAGAGCAGCTTTAGGGTCATAGTAAAATTGAGCAGAAATACAGAGATTTCCCATATACACCTTGCCTGCTCCCTAACCTCCCCCAATCCCAACATCCCCCACCAGCATGGTACATTTGTTACACTGGAGGAATCTTCATTGGTGCACTGTTATTAAGGCTCATACATTCCAGGCATGTGGGCAAATCTACATTGACATGTAGCTGGGGTTGCCGTATCACCCAGAACATTTCACCACCCTGAAACTCCCCCTGGCTCTGCCTCGTCACCCATCGCACTCCTGGAAACCAGTCAACTTTTTACTGTCTCCATAGTTTTGTCTTTTCCAGAACATAATACAGTTAGAATCCTACAATAGTGCAGCCTTTTCAGATTGGTTTCTTTCACTTGGTAGTACACATTCAAGATTACTCCGTGTGTGTTCCCCTGACTTGATAGATTGTTTCTCTGTAGCAGTGAATAACATTCCATTGTCTGGATGAAGCACTGTTTATTTACCCATTCACTTTCTGAAGGGTATCTTGATTGCTTCCAAGTTTGGGCAATTATGAAGAAAGCTGTTATAAACATCTGTGTGCAGGTATGTTTTGTAGACATAACTTTTCAGCGCCTTTGGGTAAATAAATAGGGAGTGCAATTACTGAATTGTAGGTTTCATTTTATAAGTAACTGCAAGACTGTCTTCCAAGAGGCTGTCCCACTTTGCATTTCCAGTAGCAATGAATGAGAGTATCTGTCACCTCTGACCCTCGCCAGCATTTGCTATCTTCCATGTTCTTGATTTTGGTCCTTCTAATACAGCGGTTCTCAATCTGTGGATCATGACCCCTTTGGGGGTCTAATGACCCTTTCATAGGAGTAGCCTAAGACCATCAAAAAACACATATTTACATATTTCCAATGGTCTTAGGAACTGAGACACTGCTCCTCTGTCTCCAGGTGGTCCACCCACATGCAGATACACCCACATACAAATACCCAGAGTGATGACATCATTGCGCCAACCCCATCACATACACCGCATACAAATACAGGTGTATGTGACAGGGTTGGTGCCATAAAGTACTTATGCAGACCAGTCACACATGTGTAAAGAGCAGCTACTGTGTAGAAAGCAGCTGCTGTGTTGAAAGCAGCAGTATTGGAGGTAAAAGGACACTTCATGAATTATAATCACTGAGGCTCGGCGCCTGTGACTCAACAGGCTAAGGCGCCAGCCATGTACACCTGAGCTGGCAGGTTCAAATCCAGCCTGGACCCGTCAAATAACAATGACGGCTGCAACCAAAAAATGGCCGGGCATTGTGGGCGCCTATAGTCCCAGCTACTTGGGAGGCAGAGGCAAGAGACTCGCTTGAGCCCAAGAATTGGAGGTTGCTGTAAGCTGTGATACCACAGCACTCTATCCAGGGTGAGGCTCTGTCAGCTCAAGACAGCTTGAGGCTCTGTCTCAAAAAAAAAAAAAAGAATTATAATCACTGAGTAAATGTAAAATCATGTACCATAAAGTCATTGACTACTGCAAAAAAAAATATTTGTACCATGGGAGCTTAATCTGAATGTTGATGGGTCTTTTTATATTCAGCTGTGGCTGATGTGAATACTGCCCCCTTGTGATAGTAACAGGTATGTAGAAAAAAACACCACAGAGAATGGTACATCACAGGAAACTTTGAATGAACTATGCCATGTATCATCCTTTGTATTATTAAAGCTATTGTTACATATTATTTTCATTAGCAAACCATCCCATGACAATGGATCGTGTAGAGAAGAACGTTAAGAAAAAAAATATAGTGAGGATTTTACAGTATGGTTTTACCTCAATAATTACAGCAGGAATTGAGAAACAGCAATGTGTTATTTGTTGTGAAGTTCTACCAGCCAAATCTATGAAGCCTAACAAACTAAAATGCCATTTTGACAGCAAGCATCTGAGCTTTGCCAGCAAGGATACCAACTATTTTAGAATCAAAGCTGATGGACTCAAGAAAGCCAGACTTGACCTTGATGGCAAGTACCACAAACAAAACACAGCAGCTGTTGAAGCTTCATATTTGGTGGCACTCAGAATCGCCAGAGTTATGAAACCTCACACCATTGCTGAGGATTTACTGTTGCCAGTGGCCAAAGACATTGTTCAAGTTATGATTGGAGACGAATTTGTTACAAAATTGAGTGCAATTTCCTTATCTAACCACACTGTCCGCAGAAGAATAAATGACATGTCTGCTGATATTTTTGATCAGGAAATCCAGGAAATTAAATCTGCTCCAATTCCAATATTTAGTATCCAACTTGATGAATCTATAGACGTTGCAAACTATTCAGTTACTGGTTTTAACATGAGGTATATTAATGATGGCGACTTTAAAGATGAGTTACTTTTTTGCAAACCTCTTGAAATGACAACTACTGCACGTGATGTATTTGACACAGTTGGTTCATTTCTGAAAGAGCATGCGATCTCTTGGGAAAAGGTTTGTGGTGTTTGCCCAAATGGTGCTCCAGCTGTGCTAGGAGGTCGATCTGGATTTTTAGGTTTGATACTGAATGAATCACCAAAAGTCATCGGAACTCACTGTATGATTTATCAGCAAATATTAGCAATGAAGACGCTGCCACAAGAGTTACAAGAAGTAACGAAAAGCATCATAAGTTCTGTCAATTTTGTAAAGGTGAGCACTTTAAACAGTCGACTGTTTTCGCAACTGTGCATCGAGTTGGATGCGCCAAACAATGCTCTGCTATTTCACACTAAAGTGAGATGGTTGTCAAGAGGAAAAGTTTTGGGCCTACCAAACAACAATGACAACTACAACCAAAAAATAGCTGGGCATTGGGGCGAGCGCCTGTAGTCCCAGCTACTTGGGAGGCTGAGGCAAGAGAATCACTTAAACCCAGGAGTTGGAGGTTGCTGTGAGCTGTGATGTCACAGCACTCTACCCAGGGCGACAGCTTGAGGCTAAAAAAAAAAAAAAAGAGGAAAAGTTTAAAAACTGAGCTTCATGATGAACTTGAAACATTTTTTAATCAGAATAGCTTGCAGTTTGAAGTACTTTACAGCAATAAAAATGAACTGAAGAAAATAGCTTACTTGGTTGACATCTTTGCCATCTTAAATGAGTTAAATTTATCACTGCAAGGACCAAATGCAACATGCCTCAATTTGTCTGAAAAGATTCGATCATTCCAAATGAAATTTCAGCTTTGGCAGGAAAAAGAAAAAAAATTGGATGAAAATAAAATGTATATGTTGCCTACCTTATCTGCTTTCTTTGAGGAACATGACATTGAACCAGACAAAAGGATCATGACGACAATTTCTGTGAAAGAACACTTGCACATTCTTGCAGACAAAATTTCATCATACTTTCCAAATCTACCTGACCCCCTATTTGCACTTGCCGGAAGCCCATTCACAGTCAAAGTTGAAGACGTTCCTGAGACAGCACAAGAGGAGTTCATTGAACTTATTAACAGCGATGCAGTGAGAACTGATTTCTCTACAATGCCAGTTACAAAATTCTGGATCAAGTGTTTGCAGTCATATCCTGTTTTGTCTGAGACTGTGTTGCACTGCCTTCTTCCATTTCCTACAACATATCTTTGTGAAAAAGGGTTTTCCAGCTTGTTGTTTATCAAGTCTAAATACAGAAATAGACTTGTTGTGGAAGATGAGCTTCGTTGTGCTTTTGCAAAGACTGCCCCGAGAATTTCTGATCTGGTGAGAGGGAAGCAATCTCCACCTTCGCACGGACGTTGGCTTTTTATGCATACTGTCGCAAAATGCAGCAATGTAGTTTACTGTTGTTATGTTAAGACTGTTACCCATGCCTCAAGACCAAATTTCATTTATTTGTAAATAGAAATAAATATTTCAAAATATATAGTCACATAGTGTTTTGTGATTAATCGCTGTGCTTTAATTATGTACAATTTGTAACAATGAAAATACATCCTGCATATCAGATATTTACATTACGATTCATAACAGTAGCAAAATTATAGTTATGAAGTAGCAACGAAGGTAATTTTATGGTTGGGGCTCACCACAACATGAGGAACTGTATTAAAGGGTCGCGGCATTAGGAAGGTTGAGAACCACCTGTTCTAATAGGTATGTAATGGTATGTCACTGTTGCTTAAATTTGCACTTCCCTAACAACGTGTGTTGTCGAGCATCTTTTCATATGCTTCCTAGCCAACTGTGCATCTTCTCAGGTTTTTTGTCGGGGCGAGTTTTTAAAATATGAAAATCAAAATATCTTTAGTGGCTTTATTTTTATTACAATAGTAATATGTTATGTGTTTTTAAGTCTTGTAAAAATAGAAAATTACAAAGGAAAAACCAAAAGAAATCCCTGTTGATTTTGCGGTATCCTTTTGCAAAGTGATTTTCTTAAAAATTGGCCCACGTTGTTTCTTTGCTTAAAATACGAAGAATGGCTCCCACTGGGCTCAGGAGGAAGTTCCAATTCCTTAATGTGGCTTCCAGGCTGCCCAAGATGCAGCCACACCCATCTCCCGAACCTCCTGTCACTAACCAATGACTTAACCTTTGTTCTTCATCCTTCCCTGAACGGGCCGTGCTCAATCCTGTCTTGAAGCTTTCCTCGGCACCTGCTGCTCCCTCTGCCTAGAACCCCTTCTCTTTATCCCACCTGTCTAACTTTTCAGGACCCAGTTTCGATGATACCTCCCCCAGAAAGCCTTCTCAGATTTCCTGTGACCCCACTGCTCCTTCTGAACAGGCCGTGCTCAATCCTGTCTTGAAGCTTTCCTCGGCACCTGCTGCTCCCTCTGCCTAGAACCCCTTCTCTTTATCCCACCTGTCTAACTTTTCAGGACCTAGTTTCAATGATACCTCCCCCAGAAAGCCTTCTCAGATTTCCTGTGACCCCACTGCTCCTTGGGCCCCCAGAGCTCTCTAGATCAGCACAGCCGTGGTCCCTCTGGTTGACACTGACCTCTCCCTGCTACAGGTTGTCTAATGCAGGTGCCATGTGATTGGATCACGTATTGCTCGAAAACTTGAATTTCCCTCCCAAAGAGGGCAGCTAGAGATGGGAATGATTTTTAACCTGGGGGAATGTGTGTTGTGGGATGTTGCCCTGCAGGAAGGCTGGGTGCTGTGATTGTGGGATGTGAACAATTGCCACGTATGCATGAAGCCCACCCATATAAACATACATAGGTAACACTAACCAGCAGGCCATTAATCAGGGGCACAGCATTCCTCCTTGGGAGACAGTGGACATAATCAGTAATATTTGTGACATGATTACATTGGTCCTAGCACATACTGAGATCCTAAATGGACAGCCTAAAAACTGTAAGCCACGGAAACTTTCCTATGGCATTGATGAAGCTTTAACAAAGGGCCCCACTTAGAACTTTGTTTTTAAATTCCTGAATGTCCTCTAGGAATTCTACATCCTCTATTAAATATTATTAAAAGGGGGGGGAGGATGGGTAGAGGGAGGGCAATTAGTGGGAACACACCTACGGTGCATCTTAGCAGGGTACTGGCGAAACTTATTAAAGGTAGAGTATTAATGTCTTTATATAGTGATCAAGGAAATGCCATGAAGGATA
>CAUYON010088265.1:0-18779 GCA_963573935.1 Arctocebus calabarensis
ATGCAATCCACCTCCTCACTACTATTATGCAAGCCTACCTCCATCAGCAACACCAGTAGAAAGATCTCAGCACTAGCTGTGTAGGAAAGCTAACATTCTTTAGTGAGTTTTAGAATGAATTAATCACCACTGGTTTGTAAAGCTTGTGCAGCTAAATGTCATTGGTTTATGCTTCTAATTTGAAGTAAATTAACTCCAAAAGATTTATTTTTAAAATAAACCTAAGTTTTGTTATTTTTAAGGATTCTGTTGTATAACTTTGCTTTTTCATTTATTTAAAAATTTTTTTTCCTTTCTGAATAGCTGTATTTTTAAATAAAGAATACAACACCATCACATGTTATTTATTCTTACTCAGGTAAGTCCCTATATCATGTACACAGAAAATATATATCCTAAAATATATATTATATACATGTAAATAAATGACCATTTTAGGATATATATTATGTAAATAAAATAAAAAGGTATATAATATATGTAAATAAAACAAAACATATATATAAAATATATATCCTAAAATAGTCATTTGTTATCTGACTGATGCTAATAGTTGCTTTATAAAATGTTTGTTTCTGGTTACTAATGAACATTTAAATGTGTAAAGTATATTCCTTCTGGTTACAATTAAGTGGCTTTTTTTCCCTTTTCAAATCAGCAGACATTGAAGTAGTTGCTTTAAATTCATAAAATGTGGACTTCATTGAATTCTCCACAAATATATATGCCCATCTCTGTTGAGGTCTTAATTGTTTCATATCAAACCTCTTAACATACAGCAAGAGCAGAAGGTCTTCTGGCATTAGAAAATTGTTTTAGAATCCAACCTCTCTGTTATGATACAGAAATTTTGTCAAAGAATATTTTACATAGAAGACTTACAACCTTTCTGACTGAATGGAGGGGGGGAGAGGAAATCCTAAGCCTTGCCCCTCTCTTCCCTCCTCCTCCCACCGAGGAAGCCCAGAAATGACCTCTGCACCCCTCCTGAAATTAGTGGACCAGGGTGTGTGAACAGGGCCTGGGTACACTTATACTAAGGGAAATCATCCAGTGCTTATCTGAAATTCAAATTCAACTGGCATTTGGTATTGTTATTTGTTGGATCTGGTGCCTTTACTTGCAAACTACTATTTTAGTGAAAACAGATCTCAGTTACATAGATGAGAAAAAGGTTTTCCCAAAACACTGTTAATAAATATCCTGGATGAGTGACAAATTCCCTGATTTCAGCTTTCCAACTCATAAAATGGGTATAATAGAGGTGCCCTAACTATCTCACCAGCTCTTCTAAGAAAGTATTTGACTTAGCCTAAAGGTTAGAGGTGCATGAGGTTATCATTGTTATTGTTTAAATTCTATTTCAAAAGAAGATATACAAATAGCCAACAAGCATATAAAAAAATGCTCAACATCATTAATCATGAGAGACATGCAAATTAAAACCACATTTTGCACCAGTCAGAATATCTATTATTAAAAACTCAAAAAAATAGAAGATGTTGCCAAGGGTGTAGAGAAAAGGGAACATTTCTACACTGTTGGTGGGAATGTAAATTAGTACAACCTCTATGGAAAACAAAATGGACATTTTTCAAAGAACTAAAAATATAACTCCCATTGGGTCCAACAATCCTACCACTAGGTATCTACACAAAGGAAAATAAATCATTATGTCCAAAAGATACCCAAATCCATGTGTTTACTACAGCACTGTTCACAACAGAAAAGAAGTGGAGTCGACCTAAGTGTCCATCAGGGGATGATGGGATAGAGCAAGTATGGTTGGCACTCAAAGTGGAATGCTATTCAGCCATAAAAAAGAAGGAAATTGTGTCTCTTGCAGCAATGTAGATGGAACGGTGGTCATTCTCCAAACTGAGCAAAGTCAGACACAGAAAGCCTAATGGGAGCTCAATAATACAAACACATGGATGTAGAATGTTAATTTTTAGACACTGAAGACTTGAAAGGGGTGATGGAGAGAATGGATGATGAGAAATTACTGAATGGGTACAATTACTATTATTGTATTATGTCTATTATTATTATTCAGATGAAAGATACACTCAAGGTCCACTATGTAAGATATCCACATAACAAAAGTATGCTTAGCCCTTAAGCTACATAAATTTATAGAAGTAAAACAAAATTTTAAAAGCAATAACTATAATAGAATGCTTAATCCTGAAGTGCTCAAGAATCATCCTGTTTTTGTCAATCTTTATTGCAGTCAATATAACTGATAATAAGTATTTTAAACAGATTGAATTTAATTTTTCTACATATTTCATCAACGAAGGGATAAATGCCTATATAATGAAAGTAACAAGCCATCCACTTATATATTTAATTTAATATAGACTATAGACTAATGAAATACGAAAAATAACCTTGGAATCTATGACAAAGCTCTCTGCAGGGAAAAATGCTAGTTGTTTGATTTTAATCAAATTAAATTCAAATATTGAATTTGTGACTGGTAAGTCTTTTCTCTCTTGGTTGACATGTTGTCAGAACATACCTCTAGGACTCCCAAGAGGAGACCATTTCCTGTGCCTTATCATTGCTGATAGGGAATTAGATTCTAAAACAGAAACTTAGAACCAGTGTGGCTTCCATGTCACACTCATCCACTGGTAAGATTAAGGTATGAAGAAAGGAATGAGGGCAGATGCAGAGGGTACTCTCTGCATGAAGAGCAAAAATTAAAGATTAGATAGGACCAGTTCCCTCATCACCCAGGACCCAGAGACAATTCGCTTCCCAAGATATTAGTGACATAATTTGTAGGAAGAGTGAAGCCTGCAGGTCCTTCTTGAATGAAGGACAGAAACCTTTAAATCAACTGAGTTTCTACCGTTGACTCAGCAATGCAAACAAAAATGAACTGGTGTCACTATGTGACATTGGAGGATGCTTAGAATGGCGATGGGCTGCTAATCCCTTGGGACTATCAATTAAGTACATCCTCTAACTCAACTCCAGGCTGTTAATCCTCACACCTTCCTTTGAGACCCCTAGACAGTTGCTTGGAAGGTCTTAATGGATCTCTGACCAATTGGGGCCATGGTCAAGTAGCAAAAACAACAGCCAGATGTGTAATAAGATATTCCATGAAGAATGCATGTTCAATGTTATTAGACCAGCCTATGCTATGGGAGAGGTGATATCATAGTTCATATAAGACCAGTAAAACAGCAAGTGGACTTCCAAGGCATGTATGAAAGAAGACCTCAGATATTACCGAGCCATGGTAACTTTCCCTGGTCAGATGATGATGAAATCACCAAAATCCTGGCAGGAACAAACACTGTCTTCCTATGATTTTTTTTTTTTTAATTTAACTTGGATCACTTTTTTTAAAAAATAATTTTATTAAATAATAATTGTGTACATTGGTGCAATCATGGGGCACAATGTGCTTCCTTCATATACAATCAGAAATATCTCTAACAGTATGATCAAAATATTTCTGATTGGATCACTTTTTTAAAAAGCTCTGAGTTATTGCCTGGTTTATTAATTCTACATTGATTCATATTTACATTGGATTTCTTTAAACAGCTTGGCCCTTGAGTTATCTTGAGTTATAATAAACCACTCGTGGGCTTCCATGTTGCCAGGATGATGAAAGCTGTTCTTCAGCTCTCCTTGATCCAGGTCAAAGTCTACCCAGATGAAGGTCATTGTAACTAGTCCTGCACTGACCATCCCCTCAATGCCACTGCCAAGTTGTAAGTCCCCTTCGGCTGTGGTGTTTCCCCTCCTCCTTCACTGACCCTCATGGGCACAAGAAATTCACTCAATCCACACCCAATAAAATGGCAAATTTTATTCACATGACTAGATCACAGAACTCACATGTTTGATCAGATATCATTCTAGATGTTTCCATGAGGATGTTTTTGGATGAAATTACCATTTGATTTAGTGAACTTTGAGTAAAATAGATTGACCTTCACAGTGTTGGTGGAACTCATGCATCACCGTATGGCCGGAATTCAGCAAAAAAATAACCTCTCCTAAGCAAGAGGGTGTTTTGTCAACGGTTGACCTTAGGACTTGAAGTGAAACATAAGCTCTTCCCTGGGTCTCCAACCTGCTGGACTTTCTGCAGATTTTGGATTTTTTTAGCCTCTGTAGCCACATGAGCCAATCCCTTAAAATGAGTCTCTCTCTGTGTTTACACATCCTATTATCAATAATCCTAATACACCTGGCTGAGAGAAACACCAGGGGCTGAAATCCTTTCTTCTTCCACATCTTCCATTCTTGCCTTCAGAGACTCCTTCCCCAATCCAGGCTGTCTGAGACCCCATCTGCCAATGCATTTTACAGTTAGTGGAGATATGGGGAAACAAGTCATGGTCATCAATCAGTGCTGGTGGGGTATGGATCAACAGGCCACTTTGAAGAATACCTTGAAGCAATTTGCTAAACACCCAAATTTCCAAACTCGGGACATAATTAAATTCTAAGGAAAGAGCAGCAGAGGAAAAAAAAATTAAAAAGAGATAACTCTTTGAAAAACATGTCAAATTATTGAGGCCCCAACTCCTACAGCACTGTTTTGGTGTCCGGGCAATGCAATACAAACAGATGAAAATCATTCTCTCTTTTTTACATAAAGCAAAGTACGACATCTGAGAACACTGAACTAGACCTGCCTCTCAAGAGCTGCAGGGTAATCCTTAGAACAGAGGCCACACCAGTCACCAGGTAAGGTGTGGTGTGGAGGGTCCCCCAAGTGGGTCAGCATCAGAGGTGATCACAAAGTGCCTTCCAATTCCCTCACCTACAGCAAAGGGCTTGAAAACGGACACAGGATCAGACCCGGTGATAAAGGATGAAGATGACACTTGTAGCGTGATCTTGGAGGCTGGAACTCCTAGCAATAATTAAGAGAGTGCCACAAAGGGCAATGTGGACAAGGAGGATAAAAATTGGTAATCTATGAATTTGTGATGATACTATGACCCACTTCAAGCCCAAGCCTGCTGCTTCCTTGGGAGGCACAGATCCCCACGATATTCGGGAAATTAAAGCATTGAGATGTCACCTGTCTTCTTTCTCTAAACCACGACTCTTCTTTTTATAATTTATTTTTTATCTATTATTATTATTATTAATTTTTTTTTTTTGAGACAGAGTCTCAAGCTGTCACCCTGGATAGAGTGCTGAGGCATCACAGCTCATAGCAACCTCCAATTCCCAGGCTCAAGTGATTCTCCTGTTCCTGCCTCCCAAGTAGCTGGGACTACAGGCACCCACCACAATGCCCAGTTGCAGCCGTCATTGTTGTCTGGCTGGCCTGGGCTGGATTCAAACCCACCAGCTTGAGTGTATGTGGCTAGCGCCTTAGCCCCCGGAGCCACAGGCGCCGAGCCGACTCTTCTCCTTAATGGCCACAGCCTAACTGATATGTCTCTTTTGGACTAAAACTCTTGTACTCTGGGGAAACACCTCAATGTTTCAGGAAAAAATAAAGGCTTAGAAAATAGATTTATCAGAACGTTTTAAGTGATGTTTCTAACTTCCGTGAACACCCAAACTCAAAGAATCCAAATTCTGTTGTCTACTTTTACAACTAGCCAGAAAGGAACCTGTGAACCACAAGCACATGCATTTTTCCTTTACTTTAACATTTTTGATGTCTTTTTTCTCCCCGCCCAACATTCAGGTGGACAGAAAGGAAAGCTTGGTTTTCCGTTCTCTAGATGTGCAGACAGGGAAGTATAAGTCATTGGAAATGGAACACGGGAGGAAGGAGAAGGGGATGGGTGAAAACCTACCTAAAGGGCACAGTGGACGGTATCTGGGTGAGACAGGCACACTTATGATCCCGACTTGAGCATGACAAAAGCAATGCACATAACCAAAAACATTTGTACCCCTGTGATACTTTGAAATTCAAAATAAATAAATAAATCAATCAGGAGAGCTTAGGCTCATACAGGCAGCATAATGATAGCCCCGCAGCACTAACACCTGTGCTAATATACTCCCAGACAACAAAAACCAAAGATGTTTATTCACATATCATTCCCATTCTATAAATGGACATTGTGTGCTCTAATAAAAAAGAAAGGAATTTCCTTAGCGTCTCAAATGAACCAAGCCCTCCCCTTGAGTCTAGTTTCTATTAGATTACACGGCTTACCTTTTCCTGAAGAAATACTCCTGAGACCCTGTGGATCCTCTGGAGATTTGACTTTTTGGTTGCTCCCCCAAAGGGGGTGGTGAGTCATGATTTTACATTCCTTGATTTGGCGTTCATTGGCCAGTAGAAAGAAGCGAAGATGCCAGAGCATCTCATCCACGTCCAGCCTGAAGGTGCCCTGCCTGTTTGCATTCACGGCCTTCCAACTCTGCCACAACCGAGGGAAGAACAGCCTTGGTCCCCACCTGGTTCTTCTGCAGAAGGCTAGCTGCAGCTGAGCACCATTTGCAAGAATGGCTTTGAACAATCCACAGCCGTGTGAGGAATCGTTCTGTACTCTCATTTTCAACCACTGGTTTGGCAAGTGGTTTCATGGCAAAAGCAAACCAATACGTTCTAAAATGGATTATTATTTATTTAGACAAAATGAACAATGTACGTAATCCCAGAGAATATCTTATCTTCGATATTCTTAAAATAGATTGCATAGTGAGTGTGAAAATATATACAGCAGAACCTTCACCGTTGACCACCTGCCTCAGTTGACCTAATTTTCACAGACCAGGCGTGCACCACTGTATGTATGAGCACAGTGGGCCTGAGTTCTCATGTTGACCTTGACCACCTCTGTATATTGACCGGTGTGTTACTGCCCCTTGGCTGGTCAACTTAAAGAGGTTTTACTGTATAAACATTTTATGTTTTATGTGAGGGAAAAGTTTCAAAGCTATTCTCTGGCCATCAGACGTTCTCTTTTTAAAAAGTTTTTAACAGCTTTATTGCGATATCACTTAAATACACCTAATTCATGTTTTATGCGTCCCACTCAGTAAACTAGTCTATTTACAGAGTTGCACTTCTATCACCACCATCTACTTGTAGAATGTTTTCATCACCCTGGAGAGAAACCTCATGTCCATTACAGATACTCTCTATCCCTACTCTAGCCCTGGGCAGCCACAGTTCTACTTTCTTTGTCTTTCCATCTGCTGCTGGAAACATTTCCTGTAAATAGGGTCATGACATTGGTGGTGTTTTGTATCTAGTATTCATCCTTTTAAAGGGGTGGAATCCACATGATACACAAAGATTCAATTTTTTGAAATTTAACAACAGATGTTGAGGATTGTGCATTGGAGTTGTTATTCTCCAAAGAAGGTGAATTCATGGTTATTAGAAAAGTTGAGCGCGATGATGCCTCTGTTGCCAACCTACCCAACCACTTCTGAAATAAAAGAGATTACACATTCATTTATACAAACACACATTGCATAGAGTTAAGTTGAGACGCTGTTCATATGTCTGTTGAACACAGAGCAAAAATCCTTCATATGGAGGTGTGTCTTCTGTGTCCTGTGTGATAAAAGGAACACAGGCTTTAGAATAAAAAATAAACTAAGAAATTCAGAAGAAAAGCAGTGTTTGTACAGAAACTGTTTGGTAGTTCCTTCCAAACTCACTCTGAGTTCAGTGTCTCATGCAGCTTCTGTCTTGAAAAGAGATGTGGTACTTGCTATCGTGAGCAGACAGGATAAGCCTAGGGAAGTAAAATCTAGACAAGTATTCAACCAACATGGATGCGTTAAATGGTTTCATCGAATGTAAAGGGCAGCCTTCATAACATTTAGAATAATCAGCCTCTCCCAGTTTTAGGAAACATAAACTCTGACTTAATCACCAAATACTCAAACAACAATGTGCGACTTCCCCCAAGATATATGACCAACTTTCTAGAGAGCCCCCAAATGTCTTCACAAATACAATTGTGATTCCTGAACCTTACAGAGTGCAACATATTTTATAAATAAACATGAACGTTTAAATCATGTCTATAAAACAGTTCACCGATGTCACATTAAAAAAAAAAAAGGAATCAAGTGGAGCCACAGAATTCCTCATACCAAGATCACCTGCACAAATCCATATGGAAATGGAAGCCTGTATGAAATTAAATAGCAAATGAAAACTTGTAAAGTTCAACTAGCATATTCAAGCTCTACTCATTAAGTAGCCCTGTTTAATAGCAGCTAGGAGTGGCTCCAGATGGTGTCCAGTATCAAAGGTCCTGGTTGATATGACCCCGGTGATGACAGACCAAGGGCTTTGCCTTCATTGCTGGGCATCAGTTAAACATCCTGATGAAAGATGCACCTGGGGCTCTTTCCTCCATTTGCCCCAATATTTCATCTCTGAGTTCCCTGATTCAAACTCAGGAGATCTATCCCTGGCCAGTGTTGAGTTTGAATACCCCAATGCTACATTAATTAGGGGACACGTACAGGCATGTTAACAGAATATTTAATATGTAAAGGAACCATTGGCAGAGATCACGTGTTTATCCTTGCAATAGAGTAGTGAGAAAAATAAATTTCTTCTTGCTGCAACACATATGGTTCCACTTTCATGGTTCTGTCGGTCTCCCAGGTTAATGACGTCCTACCATATGCCCAAGAGCAAAGAGTGATGGGACTGACATGAGTGAAACCAGCTACATCGTGTGTCCTCAGCCATAAAATGCCATTCAAGTGACCCCAAAAGCTGACATCTGCCCACATGCTGTACACATCTGGGGCCACATTGCCCATTTGTTCATTTCTGATCTCAATGTAAATATTATACATGAAAACATTGACAAGTACAGTCCTTTTTTTTTTTTTTTTAAAGGCCAGGTTGGCTGGATACCAGCTTTCCTTTTAAGGTTGGTTTTGTGATTCTTTCAATGTGTGTTGATAAATTACATGCTTTGCTTTGAACCAATTAAGTCCCCGTAATTGACGTGAAAACTAGTGTGCAATTTCTTTTTCCTCAAAGTACCAAACAACCCTTCGAAAACATAATGTAAGCCCTGCAAGTCAAGAGGCCATTCAATCAGTGATTTTGGATTCTGGTTGGTCTCTGCTTTGGTTTTATTGAGTCTCCCTTGATAACAGGTGTGGTAACACAAGGCACAGCAATGTGATAAGGATGGAGGGAAATGCAGCACTCTGCATTTTCTTAAATTTGGTTACAAAAATATATCTATAAATCTGTTGAAGCGATACCTCTGGTGTGCTCTTTTTTATCCCAATTCACACAAAGAGCAAGAGAGTTACACTCAAAACTTAAAGTTTAAACACTGATGCTTCTCATGACTTTTTATTGTTTTGTTTACTGGAGAAATTCTACAATTGATTGACATTCACAAATTGTATTTGCTTTTCTTAATATCTTTATGTGTGCACTTCTGTGGCCCCCTATGTTCAAAGGAAATGTGGTGTTAAGTGATACAAAGTATCAAATAAAACCCTGAGATTATTCCAGAAACATGTGCAATTCCCCAACTCTTCCACTACCTCATGGAACGGTTGTGGTTTTCTGGAGGTGGCAGGGGCTTTATTATGTCAAATCCGCTCCTTAGTCTTCCTCTGGGGAGAAGAAACAATGTCAGAGAGAAATGGTTGAGGATGTGTGAGTGTAATGCTATGGTCAGAGCATCCCCCAGGACTCTTATTCAGAAGCCACATTCAAGGGGAGCTAATTCAATCGCAGACTCTGATTATTCCAATTTAAACCAGTTTAAATATCACAGAAGGGACCGAACAGTTCCCTTGACACTGTTTTCTTGTTGTGTGCATCAGTTAGAGCTACACGTTGACTACAAGTAAGGAAAGGATCAGGAAACAATAGCTGACAGGTCTTTCCCCCATGTGCATTTAGAGGGGTTTTGCATTCTATGGGAATTAGAATAACACGCAGTCTCTACCACGACTTCTAAGGTCATATGGAATGTGGATCCTCACGACCCCTCTGACCCTGTTCCTTTCCTGGTTCCCTGTGCTCAGTTCTGGACAGATTTCCTTAAAGCTCTTTGCCCACAAAGCCCTTCTAACTTGGGGGCTTTGCATACACTGTGCCGTGCGCCGGGAACACTCCATCCCCATGTATTTGCAAGGTTTGTGCTGGCACATTTCACAGTCCCTGATTCCTATGGCACTTGGACAACCTGTCTCCAGCTGCGTCCCTACTCACCCACTCCTCTTGGTCTCTTGAATTTGCTTCTTAAAGTGTTTTTCATAGAACTTACCTTTTTCTAACAGTTATTACACCTTTATTTACATACTCTCTGTCTTCTTCCTTCATTAGCAAGGTGTGATGCTCATTCATAGCCATATTAGTTTCTATTCATATTTGATTTACCTCCATTTTAATAACTAAATGGTTTTTGGTGTATGTGGATCCTTCAATAAACAGTATTCATTGGAGATGAAATAGAAATGTTCTGTTGCCTAAATACGCTATCTTTGAAAGCATGGTCAATATATGTTCTTTTCATAGGTTAATGCTGTGCTTTATTATGCTCAGTGCGTCAGAGATCTAGCTTACACAATATTGATATTGAGATACTGTGTTTGTCTTTTGAGATGTTTTGTTCCCTTTTCTGGGCTGGAACGATCATAGCTCACTGCAGCCCCAAATTCAGGTGGCCAAGTGATTGTCTTGCCTTATCTCCCAGGTAGCTGCACCACTGGTGGGACACTCAGCTACTCAGCTATTTGTTTGTTTGTTTGCAGAAACAGGATCTTGCTCTGTTTCTCTGGCTGGTCTCAAACTCCTGGCTTTAAGCGACCCTTCCTTTGTGCCATCCCAAAGTGCTGGGATTACAGTCATGAGCCCCTGAGCCTGAGAAGATAGTACATATTTAAAGAACACGTAGAGCTCATTCTTAATTGAAAAACTTTGTGTCAAACTTCTAATATGTGCCAGCATCTCATTTCATCTTCAAATGAACCTTCTAGGAGAGACAATGTAAGATTATTACCTGAATTTTACAGAGAAAGAAACCAAAAAAAAAAAAAAAGAGAGAGAGAGAGAACAGGGATTTGAATCCAAGTCATGGGTACCAGAATCCATACCCTTAGTTTCTGTACGGTGCTTCTTTCCATAACTCAAATTAGAATATGAGAAACTATGGAAAAACAGAGGCTTCAAAATTGAGAAGAGCATGGACAATAAGGGGACATGTAAGTCATTTTCCATCTTAAGAGCCACCTCGGGTTGCCTACAAACTAAAGAGGTTTAACTGATTCAGGGATCTATGTGAATTTATAATGTCAGAGATGAAGATGATTCCTGAGCAGTGGCATTGAGGTAGAATAGGGTTGGAGGTAAATAGAAATTGAAACAAAAAGTCAACCATTTGAAAGGCCAGACAGATTCTTAAAGGTGCTGCCTAAGCCATCCAGGCAGGATGACAGGATTTGGGGATCCCCAGAAGCCGTGAGTTAGGAGACAAATATTGAGACAAAGAAGGCCTTGCCTGAGATTTTGGTGACAGTGACAAAATGATGGTGGGCACTGCTGAATGCCATCTGCCTTCCCTCCTTCCTTCTTTCCTTAATGCTTGTTTTCAGAGTGATTTAATGTAGCTTTCAACATGTATGTGGTGGAGCAATGTAAGAGAAATTGAAAGAATTTTATTGAAAATGGAGGGAAAAAAGAATATGAACCTTGGAAGAGAAGAGGAAGCCGGGGTATAGAGTAATACGCCCTGTACGTATACCACAACTAAGTGGAAAATTTGGCTCTTAATTCTCTGTTCACTCAGCTTCTCTGTCTCTCTATATTCTCTCTGTGTTTGAAGATTTCACAAGTTCACGTAGTGATATCAGCTGAGCGCCTCTTTAATTATTATACTAGTTTATATTATGTGACCACAGTCACAGAACTAGTGTTAGCGCCTGTTTTGGGAGAGGAGTCCTCAAATTTTCAGCCTTGAAGACTTTTCCCCTGAACTCACACAGAACTCGCATCTTTGAATACAGAAAAATTTCATGCCAGACGTCCTTTTTCCTGGACTACAGGGTCACAGGAAAACCAAAGCATTACTGGGGTATTTTTGTTCGTGACTCTGGACCCTGGTGACTGAGGATGGAAAAGAGTCAGACAGACCAGGCCCCTGATGGGCCGTGTCTGGACAGCCTGACCCAGGGGAGGAAGCATTCCTGCCCAGCTGCCGATCTCCAGGGAGGCTCCGTGCTGGGGCAGCACACGGTCTACACGCCAGGATGAAGGTGGTTTGGCAGAGGCACGTGAGGGGAAATGGAACTCACCGGCCCCTGCCAGACCTGCCTAACGTGTGCCCTTGGTGGTTGAAAGATAAACATGTGGCCACATCCTGCCGATGGGCAATCTCTCTGCCCGCTGCCTCAGTTCACCTCCCTACTTATGCCCAACCTGCCTCTAAGTCTGAAACTCTTGTGAAATCCGATTCCCATTTTATCCAAAAATTCAATATTTAAGTGAGAAAACGTCTGAATATATCAGGAAACAAAGCCCCCATTTTCCCTCTCATCTACTTACAGCTGTTTATGGGCATGTTCTTTGATTCGACGAAGGGGAAGGAAGGGAAGCTTCAGTGCGGATTCTGAGTTCCGGAGGTGTGTCCACTCGCGTTTTCCGGTCAGTGAAGACCCAAGATGAGTGTTGCAGTCCCATGCCCACCCCATTCACATAAGTCTCCTTTGACACTCTCGTAGGGAGACTTTTCCTTTCCTGTCCCTCACGTCAGGGGTCCAGAGCACCAGTGACCACTCACCTTTCCCTTAAACATCAGTGGGAATCCCATCTTGTCAGGGACAATTGGGGATGTCTTATCTCACAGATGGATGCAAACATGCTCATATCACACACCTGCGTGTGCCATTTTGGAGAGCAGTCACCGTTCCCTTGAGGAACTCACACAGAACTCACCAAAAGGTCCAGGGGCTTGGAGGGAAGAATTTCAGTTCTGTATGGCTGCGTGGGACTGCGTGGGCAATACCAACTAGAAGATTGTAGAAATGGATTGTTGAAAAGGACGCTAGTCTCCTGAGAGTCCAGAGCCTTAGTCTGCATCTCAGCTTTATGATTGGCAGCTAATGTGACCTCGGGCCACTTTTCATCAGTTTCCTTGGTGAGAGGAGCAAATGAGAAATAGACCAAATTTTCTACAGTATGATGTAGAAATAATGAAACCTGAATAACAGGAGTCAAGATCTGCGCTACTTGGCATAAGAAGTTCACTTACGGCATGCATGTTTTTACCTGTACGGTTGTGCCAGCCTCCTCGGAGCCGCCACAAGTGCTGGTCACCCGTTTCCTTCTAGCTGAGGGAGCTCCGAGCATGTTTACTGGGCTCCGGGCCCTCCTTGCCAATTTTTGTCATCACTGCTGCCTGTGTCCTGAATCTGTTTCTAGAGAATCGCTCTAAAAAGGAAACTTTTGGAGATCATAATCAGAAATGCTGTGTGAATGGTGAGATAATGAATTAGATTCGACATTAACAAGTGACTATTTATAAAGGGCGCACCTTGGTGCTTGGTACAGCAATTATGAATTCACTTATCCTCCCATGGTGTGTATTTGTAAAGTGGGCCTTCTTAAACTATGCATGGTGGCGAATACTTCCTTATGTTTTTCTTTAAATCATAGCACACGGATGTGGATCTGGTTTGCAGACACAAAGTTGCTCTTCCCCATCACAAAGGCCCTTACTTTTGACTCATTCTGTCCTATGATTTCCTACTAAAAAACTACAATGTATCCCCTCCCTCCCCCAAATGGGAGGAGGGATATTTCTTAATGAGTTTTGAAATAAAATAATAAAGAATAATCATTATTATTAAACAGGCATTGCATCCCCGTCTGCACACGCAAACCCTTATATCTGTCCTTGGACAAATGGGGGGAGGGATGTTGCTGAATGAGTTTGGGAAATGAAATCATAAATAATCAACATTATAATTAAACAGGAATTTACACCCAGGCTGTGTACATACAACCCTTTACATCTGTTGTTCTACACAGCACCACGTCCCATGTGGCAGGATATAGTGGATGGCCTGGTGGCCTTTCCCTGGGTGGAGAGAAGCTGCCCTGACTTGAGGGACAGAGATAGAAAAAGGCTTATCCACTCCTGTTGGAGCTGAGCAGCTGGGACCCCTGCAAGTCACGGCTCCTCCATCCCCAAGCTGAAAACTGCCTCCCTAGGGAGATAGTCACGTGACCCCACAAGGCAGCCACGGAGAGGGACCAGAGGGGCTGTGGGATTTCACGTCTAGACGGGGCGGTGTCCGAGGAAGCCAGCACTCTCTTCCAATTAATCTGGGGATGCTTTGGCAAATTTTCTTTTCTTTCTTTCTTTTTTTTTTTTTTTATTAAATCCCATAAGGAAATGAGGAGTTTGTTTTTGCCCATGACAAAATCCATAACCTTTAGGACATTGCTGAATGAGTAGGCCTAGTCTATTTTTAGATCCAACCTCATATCCTCTGGATCAGTTCTTATTTCCATCCTACGGGTGAGAAATTAAAGTGCCCAGATGAAAGGAAAAGGGTTAAAGCAGACACACACTGGGTGTGATTGAAAGTTTAACCTTGAGTGAGAGCTAGCTAGCCCTCCCTCATCTGTGCCCTGGAAGGTCCCCTCGTGACTTCTGCTCTGTCCTTGCAGCAGAGATGCAGGGGGGAAGAAAATGCTGATTTATCAATTGTCATCATAAGTCGTGCCTTGTGACCTGCGTGGGCATTTCCTATTAATCGCTGTAGAAATGTCATTAAGTTTTTATTGACTCTTGCAGCCTGTGCTAAAGATTCCCAGCCCTGCGAGCAGAGCATCATTATTATTTTTCTTCTTCCCTCATGCAGTAGAGAGGGGAAAATCTCTAGTGCAGTTAAAGAGGAGAAATCTGAGGAGCCCCATTTAAGCGTTTTCCTCTTTTCCTCTGGAGCCCCCATTTCTTCCTCCGTGGACAGCAGTAAGGCCATGATGAGGGGGCCAAATATGTTTTAAAACATTTTAAAGTTACCACCGAAAAGAGAAAACGGTACATTTACATTCATCTTTCTCCACTTAATGGCATTACCAGAGATGCTGTGTCCCTCTTGGGCTATAAATTGAGACATCACTCAACAGTTGTCCTGGAAAATTTCCCCCAAAAAGGCCACTTATGAAGTGACTAATCACATTGGAGTCTAATTTACTGAACATTTGAAGCCATCAGGGTAGAGGGGATTAGGAGACCGTGAACTTGGGATGTGATCCACTATATCCCCAGAATGAGAACTCATCCCTCCATCCTCTCCAAGGACATGGGCCCAGTTTTCCTTTTTCACTGACCTGTAGAAATCACTGCTTGGTTGGGCAAACCCACCGTATTACTAGCTTTAGGCTAAAACATCCATAACCCTGGTCGTTCTGGTCTGGAATGGACATTAACTTCTGCCTGGATAGGTTTAGAAAGAGCAGTGAGGTACGTTCAAGGTCAGAGAGGAAATGAAGATTATAAGTGTAATGTAATATTCATTTTCCCTAAATTTGGATAACATGGTGACTTAAATCGGGGGGACCTTAGTTCTAAACCGTGCATGGAGCCTCCTCATATTTCAGAACTCGCCTCCCCTACATACGTTCTTCTCCTGGAAAGCAACTTGGGTATAAAGAAAGCTGTTAACATTCATGTTCTTCTGGAAGTGTATGCAATAAAGGAATGGGTCTGCTCCTCAGAAGTGAGGAGAAGGTGCCTTTCTGGAGAGATGTGGCCGTCACCTCCACCTTCTCATATATCAAGTAGTGATGTAGAGCTGGCAATCTACTACACCCACCTCCACGTGCCAACTTGCTCCCATCCTCAGCGCTGTTTTTGGCCATTGGGCAGCCCAGCAGTAATAGAAATAGAATTTTTGGAGAGCTAAGCTATGCTTATTCCATAGTTATGTACCGAGAAGCTTCTTATCTATCGCAAAACTTTTGAGAATATCAGTCTAGCACGGGGAACATTCACTAACAAGCCCGATTTGAAAGTGACATAGATTAAAAGCAAATTAAAGAGACGTCGAATCAAAGCTAGTTAAAGGGAGCACTCCCTACTCGTCAGGGTTTGCACTGATTGAGATGAAGCCTGGTGGAGCATTGGTAAACCACGTCAGGGTTTGCACTGATTGAGATGAAGCCTGGTGGAGCATTTATACCACGGGGTGGCTTGGCGAGCCCATACGGCCCCATCTCTTGGGTAATAGACAGCTCTGTAATTTCTTGCCTCCGGATATGCAGTTTGAGTTGAGGGAGAGTGCAGCTCGCTCGGTGAGTGAATTCCAGCAACAGAGAAAGGAGAAAAGAAGTGGAGGGTGAGGGGAAGGGAACAGTTTATGAGCCAGAGCACCTATGAGTGTAAAGTCACGTACTTGAATGTTCTGCTGCCAAGAAGAATTAAAAAGTACAGATGCTTTTGTGCAGAAGCGACCACATTATGCAAGGTAACATAACAAAACTCCTGTGCTGTGTTTTGAACGGTTCTTTGGATGTGAAGTACCTGCAAAATGACTAATTGCAAACAAAGAAAATCCTTAACTGTTTCTAAAGAATTCAACGGGGGTTCTGAGTAGCGTGGCCCCTGCTTGCCTCTCTCAACTAATATCTTCAAGCTAGTTCTTCTAAAGAGATTTTAAAGATCTAAAAAACTCATCACACAGTTTTCATCTCTGTATAGAATTTAAATTATAATGATGATACAAGCTAAAATTCATATTATATTTCTGAACATGGGATGGACTTGGGGAAATGGATACATTAGTAAGAGGCTGTATTTGTAGAGGGTAGTGGGGGGAAAGGATTGTTTTTACTCCAACTTAAATGCTTTATTTTAGTCCCTCCAAAATTGTTGTGAAAGATATGATGATGAAAATGTTCCTGTAAAGCTTAGAATCCAGAAAAGAGCCACAGATGTCCACAAAAAAGCTGTAAGCTATGACAAAACAGTATTTTTACTGTGATAGCATAGGTAGAGAAGAGCTTTGAGTATCATCTGTTGACATTTTATTTTAAATCAAAACCATAAATTCAACCCCAAATTGATTTATCAAATGTCAATGAATAAAATACTTACTGAAGACACTTCTAATACTCCCACGATTGGTTGCTAGGCTGTTGTGAGCATGAACTCTTGTCACCCTGGTTTAAATCTGGGCTCTGCCACTTAGTAATTAGGTGGCCAAGAACAATTTATTTTAAATGTTTCTGCCTCAGTTTCCTCATATCTAAAACAGGAATGGTAACAACTACCCACATGATTGTCCTGAGGACTAAGTGAAGTGTGTACAGACGAAGTACGTGGGACGAGAAATTATTCAATGGATCAGTTATCACCGCCAAATATTATCATCTCAATATAAGTATAACAAATTATATTTTTAGCATTTGATATACAAAAGAGCAGAAGCAGGAACTAAACCCAATAAAACTTTGTTGAGACTCTAAAGGTTGCTTCTAAATTTTGCCACATCTGATTGAAGTCCAGCAAATAGACAGGGTGCCAAAAAAAAAAAAATGTACACTCATTTTAAGAAAGAAAAAATCTGTATTGAAATTGTGTACTCAAAAGAGGAGTATATTTTTTGTCATATTATACCCCAAACAAAAGAGGAATAAAGGTCAGATTGAGCACCTGTCATAATTACAGAAGTCAAGCACGCCTTGCATATTACAGATTTAATACAGTTTTCTCCCTTTCCTCAAAGATGCATCTATCTTTGGGCACGCTTTGTATATAATCACAGAACATGAATCTTCAGCATGGTGATAGTGAATACAGTGCCAGGCAGCCCGAAAGCTGTAAAGGCGAGATTTGCTGTTGTCTGAGGATAGACCGTCAGCCAGATGATGGAAAAGACCCCTGTCTTCCTCCCATCTTTCTCCCTACTCATCTCCTCTTTGTCCATTATCTCTTGCCTTTTCTTTTTCACTCTTTGTCCTCTCCGATTTCAGGATGGACTTATTTCAAGGGACTGTAACCAGCTAACTGATAAGCAAACAAAAATTTCCACGCAGAGTAAGAAAAACCAAGCATAGGACATTCTTGTAGGGCGTCCGTGCAGTGGGGCAGGTCTGCGGTCAGAGTGGCATTTGGGCTACATCTCAAAGGATGAGGAAGAACTGCACCTTCAAGCAGAAATCTTCAAGAGGCAACTGCCGCTGTTGAAGACGTTGATATCTATTTCTTTTTCTTGTTTTAGTGTGTTTAGTTGTTTAGGCTGATGTTTTATTTATTTATTTATTTTTAAATTTTATTGTCTTTATTATTGAATCATAGCTGTGTACAATAGTGCGATCAAGGGGTACAATGTGCTGGTTTCATATACAATCTTAACTATTTTCATCAAACTGATTAACATAGCCTTCCTGGCATTTTCTCAGTTATTATATGAAGACATTTGCATTCTGCATTTAGTAAGGTTCGCCTGTAGCCTTCTAAGATGCCCCATAGGTGTGGTCCTACCAATTACCCTCCCTCCACCCAACTTTCCCTCTCCCCTCCCTACCCTTGCCCCTTTCCCCATATTCTTGTGTTATAGTTGGGTTATAGCCTTCATACAACAGCTATAAATTAGCTTCATAGTAGGGCTGAGTGCATTGGATAGATACTTCTTCTTCCATTCTTGAGATACTTTGCTAAGAAGAATATGTTCCAGCTCCATCCATGTAAACATGAAAGAGGTAAAGTCTCCATCTTTTTTTAAGGCTGTGTAATATTTCATGGTATACATGTACCACAGTTTATTAATCCATTCGTGGGTCGATGGGCACTTAGGTTTCTTCCATGACT
>CAUYON010088267.1:0-10732 GCA_963573935.1 Arctocebus calabarensis
AATTGGGATGACTTGCTGTTCTCTCATGCCTCCCTAATCATGCCTGAAAGTCCTGTTCCCCTTTTGGGGAGGGACATACTAACTAAAACAGGAACTTTTCCCTCCTGGAGATCTAGTCATGATCAAAACTCTCCCCTCTAATTCACCTTCCTTAACCCCAACTTGGGAAGTCCCCTTTCCTGTTACCTTGTCTTCTTCTACAGCTGTTAAAGTTATAGGAGTAGATTCCTGCATACATCATTCACGAGTAAAATCCTGGAACCCTCCATCTTCTACAGAGGCAGACAATGAAGACAGCCAGCCACAGACAACCTACATTCGTGAGTCACAAGAAAGTTTGAAGTTATCATTTAGGAAACAGCAAGAAAAATCCTAATATGGTTTTCTTTTAGCATCACTGAATAAGTGCTTCTGACCTGATGCTGTTATACCTTTGCCTATTACTGACTATACTAATCAGATTTATGTTTTCCAGAAATGTCATCAAGCCACACACAATAAAGATGGTTCCAGTCTATGAACCCCTATATCACTCTCCCTCCGGAGAAACCCTAACTGCTGCCTTCTATCATCCCCTGATTCAGCAGGAAGCAGTTAGATCGAGTCTTCACCCTTTTTCCCTAACAGCAGTTAGAGTTTCTACTCGGAGAGGGAGAATTGATGTAGGACATTTGGCACCCTAGCCAGCTCAGTAGAGCTGGCGGACCGACCTGCCGCCTCCTTGGTGGCAGTGTCCGTGCTGCGGCAACCAGCTGAAGAACCAGTGGGCTGGATGACAGGCAAGGAGAGGGACCTCCAACCCCCAACAGAGGCTCCAATAGCCAAAAAGGCCAACAACTGTAAGGAGACACCTGTGCCTTGGTGTCTCCTTCACTTTACACTTAGGACTAAATGTGGAACCCCCATTTCCTATGCCTAGGTCAATTTCATGTGAATTTCCTAGGCCTCAATTCCATGAATGGACTGTGTGTGATACATTCATTCACTTTGCCCTGGTGGAAGGGACTGTGTTCATTCGTTTCCTGGCCAAGGAACACATACACCTATATATATCCTGAGACTAAAAGCCTAAAGGTAGAGATGGGGAAAGACCGGGAGAGAAATGGAGAGAGTTTTTCTCTCCCCACTTGATTTCTCTCTCTCTACCAGGAGCTTTAGTGTTTTCTGTATTCTTTTCTGTAAATAAATTCTGTGTTACCACTGGGGAAAAAAAAAGAAAAGAAAAGAGAAGAAAATGCCAAGAAGGCAATGGTTAAACAGTTTGATGGAAACATTTCAGATTGTATATGAAACCAGCACATTGTACCCCTTGATTGCACTAATGTACGCAGCTGTGATTTAATACAAAAAACAAAACAAAATAATATTTAGTCTTTAATAGGTGAAAGTAATACCTCTAAGGTTGGTCCCATTATGAATTAGGAGGTATAGATCACTCTATTTATAAACTCGTTATTAAAATAAAGAAGAGAAAAATCTTGAAAGTATTCTTATGTAGGTTTCTCTATCCACTGGACAAAATAAATTTAAAAATTTTGTGAACACTACACTACCACAATAAATGTTAAATGGTACTGTTTAAGTGACAGTTTTACACTTTGTCTCTTACGATGGTGTCAAACAAACAACATATTTTGACTATAAATAGACTTTCATAATTGTTAAAGTGTATGACTTTATTGATATTAAATGAAATTATCTTAAAATAATACAAATGTTTAAAAACATCACTTCTGTCTTCTAAATATATATGGGTATCTGCTACAAAGTTGTACTTCACATTGCAAATATTGGAACAAAATATGGACTTAGGGTTTTAGATAAACTCACATTCAGACTTTTGAATGAAAAACTTGTAGGCCACACTACTATTTTTTTTAACATAGCACATACTTATAAATTTTAATAGGCAATACATTTCTGGAAATGCCAAAATACTTAAGTTAGAATTACAATTTTTACTAGAAGCTATATAAGAATATCTTGTACATAGCTGTTAGAATGAAAATTTGATAAACATGATATATTATTTCAGATAAGATGAATTATTTAATTAAACCATTAGATAGGTTTCAGAAAGAGCTTTAATGTAAGTATTATAGAAAACCCTTTATTACTATGTATTTTATCACCTGTGGTAATGGAACTCTTTGAGTGACTGAAGAAAACCACTGACTGACTCTGTATTCAGGAAACATTCGATTGTTCAGACAATCAAAGAGTGTTTACAACTAATATTTAAGTTGAATTACCTTGTTTTTTGACATCAGACTCAAAGTAAAAGGAACTGTTTACACTTCATTGAATATATTATCTAAATCCTTTTGGTCTGAAGATATTTTTGGCTTTGACTCCAATTGAAGGAAATATATATTACATGTTAATAATTGAAATGTTCATGCTTTCTTATTTCAAGAAGACTCATTGATTCAAGTAATCCTATTTGTTACTGATGATGGTGGTCACTAGTTATTGGGTTTGAGTATTTTTCTTTAAGTTGTATAACATGAGTCATCTACATAGATTCTTCATTAGCATCTTACATCTGCAATGTGAAAATTAACGTATGGAATTGGGGACACAAGATAACCTACTTCTTCCTATCATTGCTCTTTAATTTTACTTATTGTCAGCCTGTATTTGTTTCAATGCTTTAGGACAGGTCTGAGTTTTCAATGCTGTAGAAATAACTTATCCAAAGTTTGGAAAGCCTAATAAAATGAGAAAAGTGAATTGTTTTATGTGATTATATTTTATTGCTAATAGTAACATTCAATAATAAGGTTTATATTTCTATTTGCATATCTCATTATTTTTAAGTAATTTACTGTGTAACAAGCAAGTGATGAAATGGTGAAGAACAATAGTTTTTAGTAGAACTGATACTTTTATCTCAATTCCACAGGTGAATAAACATCCATAAAGAAGATAAGAACAGAGGCACATGTCCCATGTGGTTTTCAGATTTGACTTTCATTACATTCTGGTTCAATATTATAAGTTTCTCAGTGTCTACTAAGAGTTAATGATTACCCAGGTGTGACATCATATTTTCCTGATTCTTAATGTCATATTTTGCTTTGTTTTGTTCTATTTAACCTCAGTAGGTAACACTGCTTTTGGGGGAGCTGATTTAAAGAATAGAAAGGGAAGCCTTTAAAGTACATTGATTCCTTCATTTAACTAATATTTCTTACTTTCTATATGAAAATAACTATATAAGTCCATAGAAGATACAAAATTAAATGGACATACATCTTACCTAATAAGTATACATTTATGAAAATATAGAAACTAACACTAAAAATACAGAAACTAACATAAAATGTTTTAAGACTACATTGCAGAGATTACCTCCAGCTGGGAAAGGAAAGTGAGCTAACAAAAGCACAGAGAATTCTTAGTGAGTCTGATTGCTGATTAAAAATACACACCCACACATATAAATACACGTACACATTCATCTTGTACACTGAATTTTCTGTTTGGGCGTAGACTCGGTTTTGGATCTGCTTTGATATAGGCTGTTCTTTTTTTGTTTGTTTGTTTGTTTTGGAGATAATGTTTCACTCTCCCACCCTGGGTAGAATATCATGGCATCATAGCCCATAGCAACCTCAAACTTCTGGGCTCAAGCGAGCCTCTTGCCTCAGTCTCCCAAGTAGCTGGGACTCTAGGCACCCACCACAATGCCTGACTAGTTTTTTTGTTTTTAGTAGAGACGAGTCTCACTATTGTTCAAGCCAATCTCGAAATCCTGAACTCCAGGGATCCACCTGCCTCTGTTTCCCAGAGTCCTAGATTACAGGGGTGAGCCACTGCACACAGCCTGACATAGGCTGTTCTTAATAGAAGCGTCTAACACATTCTGTGTGCCCAACAGACTTTTTTATTCCTTACACTCACTTCCTATCCTAATCACAAAGCCTGGACAGAGACCCTGGAAAATGTAGCAAAACGTTCTTAATATCAAAGCATCACAATTTACATTTGAAATGAGTAAACAGCAAAGGTAACAACCCTGTTCATTCATTTCTGTTCAAGGAAGTGAGAATGAGTCACCTATTTTAACCTTTTGTACAAAGAAGGAACAATTGGAATATTACCTCCAAATATTTATATTCAAAATAGCATTGAAATGCTAGTAGGGAAATAGTCTGTCAGTGCACTGGCAAGGGCAAGCCTCCCATAAATAGGAACTGTCAATACTCTGCCTTCAGCATACCACACTAAGGGTGACATTTGAAGTGAACTTAGTAAAAAAATAATAACAGGATGTTCAAAGAGGCTTTGTACTGTGTATAAAAGGCTTTCAAGAACACAGAACAATTACAACATTTTTACATTTTTATAATATATATTATCCAATACACTTTGATAATATACATTATCAAAAAACTATCCTAAAATATTATTAGCATATTACTTATTGCTCCAAGCTTGTGAAAAATTGCACCTTTTATACAGCTATTCTTTTTTTTTTTTTTTTTTTTTTTTGCAGTTTTTGGCCAGGGCTGGGTTTGAACCCTCCACCTCTGGCATACGGAGCCGGCTCCCGACTCCTTTGAGCCATGAGCGCTGCACAGCTATTCAGTCTTTCATTCTTGTATCCATATACTAAATGACGCCTAAAGTACTTTCTGGCATTATCAAACATCCATGCATTTCTCTCTCAAAACAAAATACGGAAATGCTAAAATGGCGAAATTGAAAAATGGAGAGTTAGGTAGAGCCTTGGGTGCAAAACTATCTTTATTTAAAACATATATTTTAAAATAAACTCCTTATTTGGGAATCATTTTACATTTAACAGAAAAGTTGGACAGATAATGCAGAAAAATCCTGCATACCGGTTCGCTAGTCTCCATCTGCTAACATCTGACACGGACATGCTACCTTCATCCAAATGAAGACATTTACCCTGGCACGTGGCTAGTAACACCGGGTGTTGTTCGGGTTTCCGCAGTTCTCGTTCTCCTACATTGTCTCCATCCCAGGATCCAGGCCGGGCGCAGCATCGCGTCCTCCCTCATCACTGACACTTCCTCAGACTTCCCTTGTTTGTCAAGCCCTCGTGGTTCTGAAGGGTCCGGCAGGTTTGCTTGTTTTTATGACCTTGACATTTTGAAGAGTCGGTTTTGTAGAACGTGCCTCAATTGGGGATTGTTTAGTGTCATTCTCATCATTAGAGGGGCTGATAAAGTCTGAGGAGGACTATCACAGAGGCGAGGGGTCTTTCCCATCCTATTAGGAGACGCAGAACACGTGGTTTCACTGAAGCTGTGATGAGGTTACTCTGCTCACTTGGTGAAGGGGGTGTCTGCCAGTTTTCTCCACTGTGAACTATTTTCCTTTCATACTTGAGCCTTTGCAAGCAAATCACTAATTCCAACCTAAAACCATTTTAAATATGACGCCTTCAATGTTCAAAGAGCCCCATTGATATTGGGAGTGTACTTTGGTGTATTCACTACCATGTTTCTCTCAAAAGGGGAAACAAAGACACATAGATTATTGCAAGTTAAAATATTTTACAAAAGCAAGGAAGAACTAAAATTTGAATTATACAACTGCTTTTTGCCATTGTTAACTTCTCAGGTTTTTGTCACACTTTTGTTGAGTTTACGGATAACTCAGAAACTCTCAATGTTCCGGGTTTCACACTTCCCCACTAACGGAGTGCCTATTACACAGTAAGATCTAAGTAAATGAATAATCATATTGTTCTCATGCTCACTTGCCTTTAGGCCTATGATGCAAATAAAATAGTAAATAAATCTATCTGGAGAGGAAATGAAAAAAAAATTAAATAGAAAAGCATTCTGTACCATATAAAAGTGCATATCTATTTTTTACACTATATACTTCAAGAAAATCTACACAAAATGCTTTCATGGGTAACTTTGTTTCCTTAATTCTCTTAGAAAATTTCTAATAAACTGGGAAAAGTTACTAAAAAATTTTAGAAGTCAAATGCATTTTTCAATTATATATCATCCAAAGAATCATCTAAAGAATATTACATAAGACAGTCTAATAAAAATTTATTAGTTAAATGCTTTGATATTATATCTCATGTTAGTGGTCTTTTCATGAAAACTTTGTCTACTAAAAATAAAGCTATTACTAAAATAAGGTTCATAGAATTGGCTAAAATACATTAATAGGCTGTAAGATTTCAAGCCACAATTCTAGTAGCATTTAAAGAGATACTATGAACTGGTCTCAGTGATTATGCATGTAATTAATGATGACTCTTTTTTAATTGTGTGTTTTGATAGGTAACATTGTTTAAACATTGAATGGCCACAGTTCACATATACATCAATACCATTGTTTAATCAATTAGTAAAACAAAGATCAAGAGAAAGCTTCTAGAAGCTTGGTAATCATCAGTCTCCTTGAAAGTTACAATATTAAAATTCTAAAAATATTATTTTAATGTAATCTAGTGCTTCTTTAAGTGAACTATTTGTGTGCTGCACAGAAACAAGAGTTCTGATTAACACATTCAGCTTTATTCAGATCACATCTAAAATATTATATTTTGGCTTTATGGCTAAACTTTTTTAGTTTATACTCTCCTTTGGTTAAAAACTCCCACTCTCACTTTCAATCAATAGGTGACTCCTACTTGTCAAGTTCATGCAATGAGACTTTAGCTAACTGAGTTGGTACATGTCAATTCATAGTCTAAGAGCATTATATGTTCCCTTTGGAATTAGGATACAAAGACTAGTGCATTTATTGGCCAGTTCAAAACGGATATGGAGTCTGAGTCAAACATGCTGGTCCATCGGTTATAAGACCAAAAACAAAGGATGGAAATTCCGGCTTCATATAAATTCAGGCTTACCATAATGCAAAATATCCAATTAAAAAAATGAAAGAGCTTGCTTATCATCTCCAGATTTATTCCTCACTAGGACTCTTCCAGGATGTGCTGCATGCAGCCACCCAGAAATGTTTTACATTGAGTGAGAAGCTTGGTTAGGTGCCTTCTATGTATGTTACAATTGGTGGTGATAATGAAATAATAAATCTGTTAATAACATTGCATAGGATATGCTATGATACTGTATAAATGAGGTACTCTTTTTCAGTTGTTATAAGTAAGAACTGACAAGTAAGAAATGATTCTTTCTGAAAGAATACCTTATTCCATTACAACTGCACAAAGAAAGCACATTAATTGTTGTAGCAAACTTTGCTCATAATAAAACACTAGGGCCACAGAGTCAGAGCTGAATATGGTATAGTCACTTCTTAGGTGACAAGTAAATCTTTAGTTTTATAAAGACCATAAGCAAACCATAAGAATTCTCTCACGTAGTTAATAACAGCTGTGAACAATGAAGATGCTTACTTCTCCTCAGAGAGGAATCCAGAGACTCTTCATTTAGCCATTTCAATTAAGAATCATCATTAACATTAATACTTTGGTATAAAATACTCAGATACTAATATTAGAGTCCACTCAGTATCCTTCAGAGCCTGAGTATCTTAGTATGTATTACAAAAATTATATAGCTTTCCTTACATAAAATGGGTTTTGTACCTCGGATTAAGTCTCCTAAATCTATGTCATCATAAACTTTGTTTTAAATTCTGGGGTGGTTGGCTGAACCTTGCCTATCCATTAGATTCAATGCATGGTTTCAAGGGTGGACCTAAATCACACAAGCATCCTTGTGGGCCTTTGTTTCCATCTGGTGTAAAACTAAAGACAACTCATAAAACAAAGTCTGTGTCTAGACAAATACTTAAGCTAATGAGTTGCCGGGGTGAGTTTAACAATAAAGAAGACATTTCTTTGGGTGGTGCCTCTGGTTCAAAAGAGTAGGGAACTGGCTCCATAAACCAGGGGTATATGGGTTCAAACCCAGCCCTGGCCAAAAATTGCAAAAAAAACCAAAAAAGACGTTTCTTTTTAATAATGACCATTCTAATTGTGATAAGGTGCTATATCATTGTAGTTTTAGTTTGCATTTTCCTGATGATCAGTGTTGAGCATTTTTTTAAGTTTATTGGTTGTTTGACAATAGATTCTTATATAGATGCAGACAGAATGTAAGGCTTATCCAATGTTGGTGGGACTACAAATTAGTACAACCTCTATGGAAAATGATATGGAGATTCCTCAGGGAAATAAAGGTAGATCTATCTACCATTTGATCTAGCAATGCCACTGCTAGGAGGCATATACTCAAGGGAAGAGAAGTCATTTTATAAAAAAGACACTTGCACTCAAATGTTTACTATAGCACAATTTATATTTGGAAAGATGTGGAATCAATCTAAATACCCATCAACACATAAGTGGATAAAGAAAATCATGCACACACACCATGGAATACTATTCTGCCATTACAAGGAATTAATTAATGTTTTCATAGAAACTTGAATGAAGCTAGAGACCAATCTGCTAAGTGAAGTATCTCCGGAATAGAAAACCAACACCGTATGTTCTCACTAATAAATGGGAGCTAAATGATGGGTACACATAGGCACAGAGACATAAAGGACATTGGAAACTAAGGTGAAGGGAGTTTGGAACAGGGGTGAGAGATAAAAACTTACCTATTGGGAACAATGCACACCTGAAGCCCTGACTGAAGCACTGCCCAAGGTATGCACGTAACAAAAACATCTGCACCCACTTAATATTGTAAAATAAAAATTAAATTATTATAGCTACCTTAGCTTTCATATATATATATATATATATGAATGCTGTATGTAGAAGGTATTTCCAAGACTGAGTTATCTGAGATGCTTATTTCTTTCTCAGGCAACTCTCCCTTTGAGAACTGGGTCTTACATTAATGAATTCTACTGAAGTGGGCTCAATGTTTTGTTTTGTTTAAGTTTCTTGCTGATAATACTAACCTTGCTTTTTCCAACTTCCTGATAAAACATATTACACATCTTGAGGACATTTAAACTCACTAATTCATGACAGATTGGATGTGAGTGTCAATAATCTACTTTTTATGTTAATATATAAAAACAGAAGGGGGTTGTTCAAGTTTTGGGGGGGAAGTTTGGTACTGTGAAATTTAGTCAGGGGTTAACTAAATCGCTGGCTCAAAAAGTCAAAGGATAAGAGCATTTCTGTGAACGTGCTGCACACGTACAGTAGCAGGTTACATTTATTTTTTTATTTTTATTTTTTATTTTTTGAGACAGAGCCTCAAGCTCACAGCAACCTCCAATTCCTGGGCTCAAGCGAGTCTCTTGCCTCTACCTCCCAAGTCGCTGGGACCACAGGCGCCCGCCACAATGCCCGGCCATTTTTTGGCAGTTACATTTAAATAGCACGGTGGGCCTACTTGGTCTGGTGAGAAAGGACCAAAGGCTTACTGCCTCCTAGAGATAATCATCTATTGATTCAAGAACTAATTAGTGGGAACTAATCCTGGTGAGGTCTCACACTTACAGCCTTAACTTCTCAACTTTTCACTACTCAAAATTTCCTTGAACTTCAAAGTCCCTCGGGTAATTGCTTTTCTTTCTAAACCAAATTTCATTGCCTTAAGCACTCTGTGACAGCACTGAGTAAGAAATAAACAAATATTTATCCAGTTCCTAGCTTGTTCTAGGCTGTACTCTAGGCACAGAGTTTTAGAATGGCCTTTGCAAGGTAAATACAGGTGTCAGCCTCAAATTTGTTAAAGAATGAACTCACATTTATTAAAATTAAGTTGATACTGATGTGCTATGGTATTTATTTTTATATAATTATCTCTTCTTAAAAAAATTACACATTGGCAGTTTATTATGTCATCTTTCCAAGGCTTATTACTTAGCACACATTTTTTTACATAAAATGTAATTTGTGTCCTGATCTTTATTTGATGAACTATAAGTTACACTATATTTATACTCTTGTCAAAATTTCCATCTTCACAACATTCCATTTTCACAACATGTTGTATGACGGGTCAGTGAGAGGGAAAGATAGCAAGTGTGAATGTCTATCTCCTAAGTAGACTAGGAGACACTCTAAAGCAGACGGGTATATTTGTTCTTCCTTGTTTCTTCAGATCCCGATTGAATTCCTAGCACAGAGAAGGTTCTCATTAAGTCCTATTAATGAATGCAGAGCAAATCATTGTTATTTCCATTGTATATTACAAATGCAAATGACCAGAATTTTTATGGATTTTTAAATTCTTTCTCAACATTCAACTCTTTTTATTTTTTTGTGACAGTGTCTCACTCTGTTGTCCTGGGTGGAGTGCTGTGGTGTCACTATAGCACACAGCAACCTCAAACTCATGGGCTTAAGCAATCCTCTTGCCTCAACCTCCTGAGTTGCTGGGACTACAGGCTCCCGCCACAACACCCAGCTAGTTTTGTTTGTTTGTTTTTCTGTTTTTAGTAGAGATGGGGATCTTGCTCTTGCTCAGGCTGGTCTCAAACTCCTGAGCTCAAACAATCCACCCAGCCCAGGCTCCCAGAGTGCTAGGATTACAGGCATGAGTCACAGTGCCTGTCCCCAATTCTCATCTCTTAATTGCTAGGACTGCATCTTAAAATGTGCTTGCTCTTTTACAGCAATAGTGAGGTTGCTGTGAGCTGTGATGCCACAGCACTCTACCAAGGGCGACATAATGAGACTCTATCTCAAAAAAAAAAAAAAAAAAAAAAAAATCGGTCGTGAGTGGTGTTGTTTTTATGAGTATTTCATTTGCCTAAAATTAAAGACCTATGCACCAAAAAGAGGTAA
>CAUYON010088268.1:0-24267 GCA_963573935.1 Arctocebus calabarensis
CAAAAATATTCAACAAGATCCTAACAAACAGAATCCAACAACACATCAAACAAATTATACACCATGACCAAGTGAGCTTTATCCCAGGGTCTCAAGGCTGGTTCAATATATGCAAATCTAGAAATGTAATTCAGCACATAAACAAATTAAAAAATAAAGACCATATGATTCTCTCAATTGATGCAGAAAAAGCTTTTCACAATATCCAGCATCCTTTCATGATCAGAACACTTAAAAAAAATGGTATAGAAGGGACATTTCTTAAACTAATAGAGGCCATCTACAGCAAACCCACAGCCAATATCATACTGAATGGAGTTAAATTGAAATCATTTCCACTCAGATCAGGAACCAGGCAAGGTTGCCCATTATCTCCTCTGCTCTTCAACATTGTAATGGATGTTTTAGCCATTGCAATTAGGGAAGAAAAGGCAATCAAGTGTATCCACATAAAGTCAGAAGAGATCAAACTTTCACTCTTCACAGATAATATGATTGTATATCTGGAAAACACCAGGATTATACTAATAAACTTTTAGAAGTGATCAAGGGATACAGCAATGTCTCAGGCTACAAAATAATTACCCATAAATCTGTAGCCTTTATATATACCAACAATAGCCAAGCCAAAAAAACAGTCAAGGACTCTATTCCTTTCACAGTAGTGCCAAAGAAGATGAAATATTTGGGAGTTTACCTAAAAAAGGATGCGAAAGATCTCTATAAAGGGAACTATGAAACTTTAAGAAAAGAAATAGCTGAAAATGTTAACAAATGGAAAAATATACCATGCTCATTGCTGGGAATAATCAATATTGTTAAAATTTCTATACTACCCAAAGCAATATATATTTTAATGCAATACCTATTAAAGCTCCATTGTCATATCTTAAAGATCTCGAAAAAATAATACTTTGTTTTATATGGAATCAGAAAAAACCTCGAATAGCCAAGACATTACTCAGAAATAAAAACAAAGCAGGAGGAATCACGCTACCAGACCTGAAACTGTACTATAAATCCATAGTGATCAAAACAGCATGGTACTGGCACAAAACAGAGAGGCAAATGTTTGGAACAGAATAGAGAACCAAGAGATGAATCCAGCTACTTACTATTACTTGATCTTTGACAAGCCAATTAAAAACATTCAGTGGGGAAAAGACTCCCTATTTAACAAATGGTGTTGGGTGAACTGGCTAGTGACCTGTGGAAGACTGAAACTGGACCCACACCTCACCCCATTAATTAAGATAGACTCTCACTGGATTAAAGATTTAAACTTAAGGCATGAAACTATAAAAATTCTAGAAGAAAGTGCAGGGAAAACTCTTGAAGCAATTTGCCTGGGTGAATATTTTATGAGGAAGACTCTCCAGGCAACTGAAGTAGTATCAAAAATATATACTGGGACCTGATCAAACTAAAAAGCTTCTGTACAACCAAGAATATAGTAAGTGTAGCAAGCAGACAGCCCTTAAAATGGGAGAAAATATTTGCAGGTTTTACCTCCGACAAAGGTTTAATAACCAGAATCCACAGAGAACTCAAACGTATTAGCAAGAAAAGGAAAAGTGACCCCATCTCAGTTTGGGCAAAGTACTTGAAGAGAAACTTCTCTAAAGAAGACAGGTGCATGGCCTACAGACACATGAAAAAATGCTCACTATTCTTAATCATCAGAGAAATGCAAATCAAAACTACTTTGAGATATCACCTAACTCCAGTAAGATTAGCCCACATAACAAAATCCCAAAACCAGATATGTTAGCGTGGATGTGGAGAAAAGGGAACACTTCTCCATTGCTGGTGGGAATGCAAACTAGTACGTTCTTTTTGGAAGGATGTTTGGAGAATACTTAGAGATCTAAAAATAGACCTGCCATTCGACCCTATAATTCCTTTATTTGGTATATACCCTGAAGACCAAAATCACATTATAACAAAGACATCTGTCCAGAATGTTCATTGCAGCCCAATTCATAATTGCTAAGTCATGGAAGAAGCCCAAGTGCCCATTGACCCAAGAATGGATTAATAAATTGTGGTACATGTATACCATGGAATACTATGCAGTCTTAAAGAAAGATAGAGACTTTACCCCTTTCATGTTTAGTTGAATGGAGCTGGAACATATTCTTCTTAGCAAAGTATCTCAAAAATGGAAGAAAAAGTATCCAATGTACTCAGTCCTACAATGAAGCTAATTTAAAGGTTTAATATGAAGGCTATAACCCAACTATAGCACAAAAGTATGGGAAGGGAGGGGAGGGGGGAGGTTGGGGTGGAAGTAGGGTAATTGGTGGGGCCACACCTATGGTGCATCTTAGAAGGATATAGGCGAAACTTACTAAATGCATAATAGAAATGTCGTCATACAATAACTAAGAAAATGCCATGAAGGGTATGCTAAACAGTTTGATGAAAATACCAGTTTTCATGGTATATGAAACCAGTGCATTGTACTCCTTAATTGCACTAATGTACGCAGCTATGATTTAATAAAAAAAAGAAAAGAGAGGAAGAGAAAAAAGAAAAGAAGGTAAAGAAAGGAAAAGGAAGTAGGAGTAGAGAACAAAAATACAGAAGAAAGATAAGAATAAAAAAAAGAAAGAAGGAATGAAAGGAGATAGTGAGGAAGGAAGAAGGAAGAAAAGAGAAAGAATCATAGGCAATATTGAGAACTGTAGCATTAATATTTTCAGATATGTGTTAGAATATTGGTTAAAGAGCACATCTACTAAAAATGCCATTCATGCAAAAAAAGAAAAAGAAACTTTAAATTTGATCTGAAGCATACCGAAACATACTGAATTTTTTAGCAAGTGAATGATAGGATCAAAATATAATTTGGCCTTTTGAGGTATGTGCAGGTGCAAAATAAACAAATGTTGACATTATCTAATCATGCAGAATGGCATTTGTAATAGCACATTATTGCTAATGATAATCTTCCTGTAATTGTAATGTTCAGGATAATATTTTCAATACTCCCTAGCCTGCTTAATCTGTCTGTTATTCATTCATCCATTTACTTATAAGCCAATAATGTGTATCTTATGTGAGAGGGGCATTGTTCTAGATTTAACAAGAAAATGGAGACTAGACTATTTATTTATATACACACTTGTGCTGCACCTTATTCCAAAAAAGTATTTAAGGCAAGAAACTGTGATTAATATATGTTTGCTTCTCTTAGGAAAGTAATAATCCCAGTAGGGAAGCCATACATGCATAATAAAACAAAGAAAACTAAAGAAATTAACGCCATAAGTAGGAGGCATGAGGTTATTAAGTGAAAGCTCAGAGGAAGGTAAGATGAATTCCAAATTGGTGTATTGAGGAAGTCTTCATGAAAGACAGGGTGTAAGCATAAAGATGTGAAGAATGTATAGAATTCTGACAGGCATAAGAGACCTGTAGAAGAGCCATCACATACACAGGGTATTCCCCATATAAAGTGAAGAAACTGGGCATGAATGTGATGGCTTTAAGGACCCATAAAACATATGAAGTGGGTACTGGCCAAGTGGGTTTGTACATTGGTAGCAAGTGATGGGGATGCTGTTGGTGGTTCTAGATAATGTTATAAAATTAGAGAGGATTTGGTTATTAAAGATATAAAACACCATATGAAATTTGGATTTCCTTTTCTGTGAGAATAAAAAAATTTTCAGCAAAGATTGGGAAAATTATTTGATTTTTAAATTTAACACTAACAAAAGTATGAAAGTAAAGCTTGATATAGCAGTTAAGAGTCAGGTGGACCATACAGAGTTTATGGTAATTTTCCATATGACTAAGGCTTTTATTTAAGTTATTGTGATGGAAAAAATATAAAAAAGAGTAAAAAAACTACATTTAGTGACCATTTTTATGAAAGAGAGTGAGTATAAAGAGGTTTTGATGAGTATAAAATATGATGATCTTTCCAGCTTGAATGGCCAAGAGGTCAGTGATTCCAGAACTTCAGATTTTAAAAGAAATACAAAATTAAATAGTTTTTGTGCATGGTGGTTTGTATTGACTCCCCAAAAGGGTATATTAAAAAAGTGGAATATCCAACAGGGTATATTAGATGCATTAGAACTACAAGTACAAATTTGCAAGTCATCTTCAGCAAGGAGTTTTTAAGTTAAATTCCTGTATTGAAAGCAATTTCCCAGGGAGAAGATTCTGAACTAGAAGATAGGATGGAAGATGCAAGCTAGAGAATTGCTATAGTTTAAAAGACTATTTACAGGGAACAGAGTTGTGAAGAAGACAATAAAGGAATGGTCACACAGAAGGTACAATAACAATGTATTGCTATCATGTACTGATGGTTTTTACAAAGGGAATCTTTGTTATAATAGACATATTTGTTATACTATTCTATTCGGAATAGATGTGTCCCCAGGTAGGTGTACTAATTTTATTGATAGGCATTAAGTTTCTGGCCTGCGTAAAGAGCTCTGAAGAAAAATTGTGTTTCCTGTAAATATGTTGAAGGGATATGATCCCTGTGCCATGGCATGGGTAGCCGGTTTCATCTTTGCTCCCTGAGGAACCAAATCCTGAGAAGGGGCATTCTGAGTACTTGGGCTAGAAGTGGTCTAGTGGGGAAAGAGGTCTCCCCCCCTGCCACTGAAGTAGCCTAGCTGAATAAGCAGGCAGTCATGCCCTTAAGGAAAGAATGTCCTGGAGGCTCCCACCAGGTAGAAGCTGGGAACCAGCTTCTTTAGCTAAAGGCACTGGACCATTGAACTTTGCTCTCCTACCTCAACTTACACAATAGCTTTAAGTTAATCATATAAGGAAGTGGGCAAAAAGAACAGACGGCCTGGCGCCCCTGCTGCTAAGCCCCAAGTAGAACGTTCTTGATTTAGAGAAATGTGTAAACGCTCTTTACTGAGGAGAAATGTGCTGAGGAAGCATTTTTATGACAGTTTCTATTGCTTCCTTTGTTCTTTACTTTTGGCTATTTTAATCTGATGATTTTGGGTATATAAAAGGAGTTGAATAAAAATGGATTAGGGCTGAATGCCCGAGCGAGCCTCAGTCTTCCTTTTTCAAACAATTCATTCTGTCTGCAGTAATTCCTCTGCATCATTGATCAGGGAGATGGGGAGACACCTACAATATGTGAAGCTTTTTTTCACTATTTTATCTACTAAATTATCATGCAAGACAATTGACTTTTTCAGTGTATAGTTCTTAGCTTTTAAAAGTATATGTTCATATAAGTGTCACCACAGTCACAATACAGAACAGGTCTATCGCTCTGGAAGACTCCCTCATATTCTCTATCTTTGTAACCAACCACTGCTATCGCCTGGCAGCTGTTAGCCTAGTCTCCATTGTTACTGTTCTGTTTTATTCTAGGATATCTTATAAGGGAAACCGTGAAGTATGCAATGTTGTGCAACTGTTTCACTCAGCGTAATGCCTTTGAGATACATCAGTATTTTTTCACTTGTCTATAGTTCATTACTTACTGCCTTTATTTCTTACTAGTATTCCAATGTATGATTATACTATAGCTTACCTATTCATCTATTGACAGACATTTGATTTTTTTCCCCATGTTTGGGAGTCATGAGTAGAGCTGCTTATCAACTCAAGCTTTTTTGTGTGTGTGAATATAACTTTACTTCTTTAGGGTAAATACCCAGGTGAGGAATTGCTGGGTCATAAATTAAGTGTATGTTTAACTACATAAGAAACTTCCCAGATGTTTTTCAGTAACATTTCTCATTCCTACCAGCCAGGTATGTAAGTGCCTGTTGCTCCACAACCGCAAAGGTGTCTGGTATTGGCTATTTTAGCCACTCTGATAGGTGTGAAATGGTATCTCACATTGTCTTAATTTTCATCTCCTTAATGACTAGTGATGTTGAATATCTTTTCATTTGCTTATTTGCCATCTGTGTATGTCCTTTGGGGAAGTTGTGTGTGAGGTTAAAAAGCATATTATTTTTTGTAGTACCTTAAGCTCTTATCTTTGTTATTTCTATACCTTTTTTTGCCTAATTTTTTGGTTTTGTCTTAAATATATTTATTCTTTCTCTACTATATAATGGTTAATAAGCTTCATTAAATATGCCTGGAATAAGTTTGGTGGGTAGGGTGGAAAAGAAAGAAAACATAATTGCATGTAACCATTAGTATGGAAAGAAATAGAAGACTTTCTGGGTTTAAAAACTAAGGAAAATATTCATTTATTTCAAGGGTATTTCTAATTTATCTAATCATATTTGTAATTATGCAGTCAAATGAAGGGAGCTTTGTTGATGGTTAGTCAAGAAGAGTAAGGGTCCAACATTTTTCTTACTACGTCCTTATAGATAAGACTGTTTTGATGGGAATAAAAGATAAATTGGGATCTGGATTACTTTAATCAATGAAATTCACATTTTCATAAAATCAAAAACACTTGCTATAAATTAAAACAAAATGTTTGGTTTTTGGTTTTTCTTTTTTAAACTGATTGCATTAAGGAGACCTGAAAGTCTTCGGGCAAGAGGTACCTTCTAAGTAAATACAGTACCATTATTGTTCCAGGCTCTGAAGAAAAGTTCTGGAACATCAGTAGAGCTTAATAAAAGAGTCTCAGCATTGCTGAAACTGTCTCTAGTAGCTTTCTCCTGGCTACTTGAAGAACTGTCCAGCAAATGAATTGCTGAAAAACAGTGTGGCATTTATGCTATAGTTAGTTCAAATACACCTGTGATAATATGGCAGACCCTATGACTTCCACATCACATTTTTTTTCTCATATCACTGGTTGCACTAGAGCAAGAGAAAACATCCCAAAAGATTATAAATATTAGAAGCCATGATATTTCTGTGTTTTATTTTCTCAAACTGACACCATGTACCATTAAACCCTAAAAATTAGATATTTCAATCTGTCAAGGTATTACTACTACATAGCTAATCAGATACTGGCTTAGGTAATTATACCAAAATAAATTTGAGAACTCAGAGAGCCCATAAAATACAGGTCAGAAAGCTGAGGTGGAATAATAAAATATTTTTTACTCAAATTTGATGATTTCCAATCCTTTCATAAGTCATTCAAGCAGTAATTTTCATTACAATGTCATCTGTTCTTTATGTGAAAGGAGACATTCAAGAAAAGTAAATACTAGGGAAATTTAAAATATAAGATCCATCCTTTTCAAATAAAAATAACTATTTTATATTGTCTTGCATTTATTATAAAAAACTTCTTAAAATTTATTTAAATTATCTTTATGCAGTAGGATGATTCTGACAGGTTTCAATCAAGCTTAATTCAGCATCAATTAAAATACACATCTTAAAGAGTGTTTGCCAATATTAACTTTTTTAATTGAATAAATGTTTAATTTTCCTTTAATACACCTTTTGATTAATCAATATTTAAATGAATATGTCAGTTTACATTAATATCTTTCCTGTGGCTAAAATTTCAATTCACATTACCCGTGTTGCTATTTGCTGGAGATAATTAGAGAACGAATGATATATCATATAGTCCTTCTTAAAATTCTCAGAGCACTTTGCAATAATGACTTCAATGTTTTTCCCCATGTACTAGAAAGCTCATGCCGCAATTTTTCAGTCACCTCCGTTTTCCTGTGATGTTTCATCATTACAAAGAAGATAGAAAAGAGAACACAATTTGAGCTAGAAGGTAAGGTTTTGAATGCTGAGAGAGAAAGAGAGAGGAAAAAGAAGGTCCGTTGGGCTCTGAGCTACAGTGAAGAAAATCAAACAAAGCGAATGATCTCAAGGGCCAGGCTTGATGCTTGCAAAATGTCAGAAAACAGTAAGTGACCGACACTGCTTGGGACTTAAAGAGTCTGGCATGACGACAATCTATATAATCTGATGCAGGCACAGCATCTTCTCTTCTATCTCCTTCCCTCAGGGATATATATATATATGCACAAACATATATCCCTGTGCATATAAATGCATATATATACACACACACACATGCACGCACATGCACAAATAAATATATACATATATATAAAATAAAGTGTACAGTGATGACATATGTATGAATCACACTCAAATTGTTAGGTGAATACTGAAAACCTCAGTACCAAATGAGTACAAAAATCAGATAGCTTGGATATATCTTCAGAATAAGCAGTAATTTTTTTTAGCATAATGTTTAACAAAAGACAATTTAATAATCACCAATAGTTTTAAAGTTTATTTCCTGGACAAACAATATCAGTATCACCTGGGAATTTAAAATTGCATTCTTGGGCTCCACTCTAGACCTATTAAATGAAAAATTTTTATTGGGTAATCCAATGATCTATATTTTGAAAAGCTCTTCAGGGTATTCTATGCAGGCTAAAATGCTATATGTAGGTAAAACTATGATATCCTGGTATGACAAAGAGGTAACTTTTCATTCATTTGTTCATCTACTTGTAGAATCTACTGGGTGTCAGGCATGAGAGAGAACATGAGCAACATAACATGGTCCAAGATCTTATGTAGTTTATAATTTAGAAACAACAGACAAGTAAGCAAATAAAATAATTACAGTTGTGATATAAAAGTTATCCCAGAAACAAACAGGGTGCCAAAGTAGGAAAAACATGGAGAAAATTATTATGAATGACAAGAACTTTGCAACCCCTTTCTAGGAAGATGATATGATGTCTGCTTGTCAAAGAATGGCTTGAAGATCAACATCAGCATTACTCAGGAGCTTCTTTGAAATGAAAAATCTCAGGACTTACTTACAACTTACAGACTTGATGTCTGCCTTTGAACAAGGTCTCTATATGTTGGGTAATTTATAAACACAATAAATAATAGTAGGGTTAAGTAAAAGAAAAAGCCACATAGGTTGTGGGTGGTTTGTTGGTCATTTGAATCTTTATATGCAAAGGCCCTGTAACAAGAAAAATCTTAGGGTACATTTTAGAGTCTCTATGGAATTCAAATATTTATCTCCATGCAAATGTATTTAATCCCATTAGAAGCAGGTGAAGAAAGCTATTCTGCTACTTGCTCTTATTAACAATATAAAGTTAACTAATAGTTGGGCATTGTGGTGGGTGCCTGTAGTCCCAGCTACTTGGGAGGCTGAGGCAAGAGAATCACCTAAGCCCAGGAGTTGGAGGTTGCTGTGAGCTGTGATGTCATGGCACTCTACTGAGGGCAATAAAGTGAGACTTTGTTTCTACGAAAAACAAAAAACAAACAACAACAACAAAAAAACCCAACAAAACAAACAATATAAAATTATAGCCCATTACTATTCTTTTTTTTTTTTTTTTTCAGCCAACCCTAAAATATTTGGGTTTTTAAGGATTTGTTTTTCAGAATGTTATGGGGTTGGGAACATTTTGGTTACCTGGATTTTTTTATTAAGTCATAACTGTACAACTATGGGTGCAATGTGCTATTTTGATATACAATGTGGAATGCTTAAGTTGGACTGATTAAGTTAACCATCATCTCACTTACTTTTTTTGGTAAGACATGCTATACTCCTAATATTTTAAAAATGTACCAGCACATTATGCACAATAGGTGAGGTCCCACCAAATACCTTCCTTCCTCCAGCCATCCCCACTCCCCTCTGTTGCTGGAATCTGGGGTGCAGAGTGATGTCACAGAGGCTAACACCTGCTGAAGAAATTGTATGGAATAAGGGAGGCTACAAGCTCTCTTAGGCATGTAGCAAGAAATCTTTATTTTAACACAGCTTATATAGCCAATACTACATGTATACACTATTAATCAATAATCATATGACATATACATCATCCTTCTAAAACTTGGTGACTTGATTCTTGTGATCATCACCTGACCACCTTACAACCAGGCCATCACTGGCTTGGCACCCACCTGTCTATTGATTATCTAACACAATACTCCATTAACTATTATCTTTTACCATCTAAAATTAAATCTAAGCCACAAAGCAAACTCTAGGAGAATAAGCTGCTTGAATCCTAGACCTTTAACAGATCATCTGGAGGTGGTTATTCATTCTCTAGGAGTGGTGAAGATTCCTAAGATATATAGAAGACTTGCCTGCAAGCCCTGCCCCCAGGACCAAGCCTTTGTTCACTGAAGTATTACCTTCTTTGTGAGCAGGCCAAAGGTCAAAATGGAGTTCTATCCCAGTCTCTCCTTCCCAATTCACTAAAAAACTTCAAACCTGTTCTCACAGAATGAATCTGTTTAAAAGCCCATATAGGCGTTTTGCCTATAATTCCTCCTTTTTTGTCTTTTTGTGGCAGCTATTATCCATATCACTCATCATTAATGCAAAAATTGCAGCATGTCTTTCATATTTTTGTTTAGCTTAAGTTTTCTACACAAAATATACAAAATTAAACACAAAATTAATAGCAATGCAAATGATCCTATGGAACTTCCAATTAGTCCATTAATTTTAGGTAATGGTTTTAACTGTTCAATTCCATTAGCAACACCTTGTAAAATCTGGTCTCCATCAACTCTCTTTAAGCTATATTGAAAAATTGTATGCACTTCATGCATTCATGCTGATATTTAACAATATCGGCAATTAAATTATCATGGTTTAACAAATGCTTTTTAACCTATTCCCAAGGAAATTTAGTTTCATTGTACATAACAAGGGTAATACAGAAAGATGTTATATTCCAATCACATTTTAACTTTACCTGTTTTTTCAAACTAAGCAGTTCATCTCCTAATATAACAACAGCTTGTTCTAAATTGGAAATTTCATTATAAATTTCAGCATCTATTTGCTTTTGAGCAGTCCATAACTGTTCAGAGTTCTTATGCCAATCGGTCACAAAGTTCTGAGTTTTAATATTCTGTGTTAAGGCAATTTCAGTTGTAGCAGCAGTTGCAGTAATGGCAATAATCCTCAAGATGGCCACAATGAGTAGGCTGATAAAGCACTGACCTCTCTTCAAAACCTTGTCAGCTAATAACTGTAAGATGGAAAGTGCCAGGGACTCTTGCCAAGGATGGTTTAGATTGGCAGCCACACTCCCATGCGTGCTCTCAGTAAATACAATTGTTCCTTAGATGGGTTAAAACTTAAATAATTGTTAATGCAGGTAAACAGTTGACTAGTAGGACAAAATAGTACTCCTGTTAGTTTGTTCCAAGTAACATTTCTTTTTAACCAAACAAAAGGTAATTGTAAATACCCCTCCACTCTCCCTCCTCTCCCCTCCTTCTTTCCAGACTATAATTTTATCATTCATATGGATGTGTAGGTGATGGTTTATTGATTTCATAATAGTATTGAGTACATTGGATACTTTTTTTCCCATTCTTGAGATACAATATTGAAAAAAATGTGTTTCAGTTCAATCCAGGTAAATGTAAAAGCTATAAAGTCTCTATCCTTTTTATGGCTGCATAGTATTCTATGGTGTACACATACCACAATTTGTTAATCCATTCATGGTTTAATGGGCATTTGCACTGCTTTCATGACTTGGCAATTATAAATTGGGTTGCAATAAACATTCTGGTACAAATGACTTTATTGCAAAATGGTTTTTGATCATCTGGGTAGATACTTAGGTGAACTTTTAGTTCCTCGAGAAGTTTTTTTGTGCATTGCTCCCATGTGTTTCTGTTGAGTTTTATTACTATACATGCACATGGATTTTGATCAATTAGTTCTAATTTAATAGTGAGTACATGTGGTGTTTGTTTATCCATTCCTGTGATACATGGCTTAGAAAAAGGGTTTCTATGGCCAGGAATGATGTCTCACACCTGTAAATCCTTGCATTGTGGGGGGACAAGGTAAGTGGATTGCTTGACCTCAAGAGTTGGACATCAGCCTGAGCAAGTGTGAGACCATGTCTCTACTAAAAATAGAAAGATTAGCTAGGTCTTGTGGCAGGCACCTGTCTTGGCTCCTCTGGAGCTGAAGTAAGAGGATCACCTGAGCTCAGGAGTTTGAGTTTGCTGTGAGCTGCATATGCTGCAGCACTCCATCTGAGGCACAAAAGTAAGACTCTGTCTCAAAAAATAAAAAAGAAAGAAAGAAAGAAAAATGGTCTCTAGCTTCATCCAGGTTTTTACAAAAGGTGCTTCTTCTCTGTTTATTTTTTTTATAGCTAAGTCATACTCCATGATATGCCTATATCACATTTAATTAATCCACTCAAGTATTGATGGAAACTTGGATAGATTCCCTACCTTTGTGATTATGAATTGTGGTGGAATAAACATTCGAGGGTAAGTGTCTTTGTGACAAAAGGACTTTTATTCCTGTAGGTAATTATCCAGTAGCAGGATTGCTATGTCAAATGGTGAGCTTACTTTTAGCTCTTTGAGGACTCCCCATACAATTTTCTAAAGGTTATATGAGTTTATGGTTCCATCAATAGGGCATAAGTGTATTCTTTCTCTCCACATTCATGCCAGCATCTATTGTTTTGGGACTTTTTAATAAATGACATTTTTCTCTGGAGTTAGATGATATCTCATTGTGGATTTTTGAGCTATATATACCTGATGTTTGGAGATGTTGAGCACATTGTTTAATATGTGAATATTTCCTCCCATTCTTTAGGTTGTCTATTCATGCTATTATTTCCTTGTCTGTACAGAAGTTTTTTAATTTAATCAAGTCTCATTTGTTAATTTTTGTTGTCACTGTGATTGCTTTTGGGGTCTTCTTCATAAATTCTTTGCCTAGGTCAATATCTAGAAGAGTTTTTCTGATATTTTCTTCTAACATTCTTACCAATTCATGTGATAGGTTTAAGTCTGTTATCCATCAAGAATTAAATTTTGTGAGTAGTGACAGTCTTTACATGTGGTTATCAAATTTTCCTATCACCATGTATTGAATAGAAATTCTTTTCCCAAGTGTATGTTTTCCACAATTAAGTGGGCTTCAGCCCAGAGATGCAAGGAAGTTTCAATATACTCAAATCAGGCCAGGTGTAGGGGCTCATGCCTGTAATCCTAGCACTCTGGGATTTGAGTAATTTTCCTACTTAAGTAGGTAAAGGAGTCTGAGGTCAGGAGTCTGAGACCAGCCTAAGCAAAAGTGAGATCCCATCTCCACTGAAAGAATAAAAATTAGCCAGTATGGTTGCACATGCCTGTAGTCCCAGATACTCAGGAGATTAATGTAGGAAGATTACTTGAACTCAGGAGTTTGAGTTTGCTGGGCTGGTGCTAGGCTGAAACCTAGCCTGAGGCGACAGAGCAAAACTGTCTCAAAAAAGAAAAAAAATGCAAATGTACAGTATGTACCAAAGCTCACCCATATAGTTGCCATACATTGGGAAAATGGACATTGTAGCTAAATGTCCATTTTTTTACAAAATATTCATAACAAAAAATTTACACAATATTCTCTACATGTTGGCCACCTCTATGCAAAATGTAACATATAAATGTAATTCACTACATAAACAGATAAAATATTTGTTATAAGAGGTATCTATAAGGAAATTTAACATCCCAATTCTTATTATTCTTCATGACAAAACTGTGTGATCACGTTCTGACTAGTTTCACAATTCAGGTTACATATAATCATTCATATTAGACTGACTTATAGTAAGAAAAAATGATATAATTAAATAATTTTAATAGTTAATTTAAATACTTCATTTTACTAGAAATTGTAATACTGTTATTATAATGTAACTGTAATTATTATATAATTATATAATAGTAATTATATTGTTATATTATATATAATTATATTATTAACTGTAATTATTATATAATTATATAATAATAATATTGTATTATAATGTAATTGTAAAACTGTTATTATAATTGTAACTGTTATTATAATGAATCCTATTGTTATTATATACAGAGCCTAACCATACTCAGAAAGTGTGAATCAATAATTTCTAAGAAGTTCAGCTTTATTACTTCTGTGTTCACTTACTGATATTTAGTTTTTAACATACAGATAACCCATATGAAGCTTAGAAAAGAGAAAGAGAATCAACGTTGGAATAGGATAACATTAATAGCTGTACCTATGAATGACTACTACAAAATGCCTATCCCTGAGCTAAGCACTACATACAACATATATTTAGACATTCGATAAGAAAACAATTCTGAAACATATGTATGCTTAGTCCTATATTCATATTTTCAGGAGAAAATACTAATAACTTAATGATTTTGCTGAGGTCTACATGGTTAAGGCAAGGTGTGTGTGTGTGAAAGGGGATTTGGATTGAGTGGCAGAATTTAAACTCCAAACTGTGTGACTCAAACACTTAGTTGAAATAGAGTGCTTCACAAACATCACTCATCTTTGTACTTCCACTGAGACACTGTTACTACTAAATGTAACATAGCCCACCCACCATTATTTTATTTCAATAAACAAATTTCACTTTACATCAGTCCCATAAAATGAAAAATGTCTTCAGTTGATAGACAATATGCTAACATTAAATTAATCAAAATAATATTGTTTAATTCCATTTATATGCTGTTGGTTCTGAGCCTGAGAACCACAAATTTTGAGGAGCATTCTATCATGATCAGAGGAGTTAATGCAATTATCATCAGACTACTGCTTTCTCCTGGGGATGATTTTGATTGAGCAATAATTAGTAAAGAGTAACTTGCCCCCATCAATGTTATTTAATGCCAATTCCATAGACCACTTAAAATAATCATGTGAGGCTGGTGAGTGGAGTTGAGCATCCCACATCCTGAGAACCATTAGATTGTACCTCATGTTCAACCGTTAAGGAAAACCAGGCCATAGATTCCTAAGAATAAAAAATGAAAACAACAAACTAACATATGATAGCATCATGGGATGTTTTAAATGAGAGCTAGGAAGAGATATTTCATAAAGTACCTAGTTCATAGTAGGTGTCCAATATATGTTGCTATAATAATAATTATTATTGTTATTTTCATACAGGAAAGCACTAACTTTTTGAATGCATGCCACTCTTTTTGAGTAATGCATGATGAAGAGTAAGTTGCAAATTAAGCAATAAAATGTTAAGAAAAGCATACATCTTCCTTGCAGATTTTTCATACAATTTCCATCAGAAAGGTCACTGTATGTAAATAGGTTATTTGTGTGACTATTGAAAAAATGCATATTGCATTTTAAGAGTGAAAATCAATTCCAAATGATGCTTACAATGTAGGCATAAGTCAAAAAAGGAAGGCCAAAGGAACCTGAGACTAGCCCAAACAAGGAAATCACCTGCAATTTCCCAGCCCCTGACCACCTAAAGATGGAGGAATTATTGCACCAGTAATTATCAAGTTTCAGACCCTTCAAAGCACTGTTTCTTAAATTCATATGTCTCAAAGACACTCTCACTAATTCTATTCCTAAGGCAAGTACCTCCTCTGAAGTTCATTTAGATGGCTTCCAAATTGAAACACATTCAGGTTCCAGCTACTTGGGAGGCTGAGACAGAAGAATCATTTCAACTTAGGACTTTACGTTTGCAGTCAGCTGTGATGACATCACTGCATTCTATCCTGAGCAACAGAGTAATACCCCAACTCCCCCACACTCCTCCAAAAGCAACTATTTCGGATATTCTATACTTCCCATAAAATACTGTAGACATTTAACCTCAGTGAGAATAGCCCACATCACAAAGTCCCAAAGGTGAAGTTGCTGGCGTCAAGGTGGAGAAAGAATATTTATACTGCTGGTGGGATTGCAAACTAATATTAGGTCCTCTTTAGAAAGAAGTATGAAGATTCCTCAAAGAGATAAAAGTAGACCTTCCATTTGATCCCACAATCCCATTACTAGGTATCTAGCCAGAAAAAACAAAAAACAAAAAACAATTTACCATAAGGACTTCTGCACTAGAATGATCATCACAGCTCAATTCACAATCTCCAAAATGTGGAATCAACCCTAGTGCCCATCAACTCATGAAAAGATTAATAAACTGTGGTAAATGTATTCTATGGAATACTATTCAACCATAATAGAAGATGTAGATTTTGTATCTCTTGTAACAATCTGGACACATTTGAAGAACATTCTCTTAAGTGAAGTAACATAAAAATAGAAAAATGAGCATCACATGTACTTAGTGCTCAATTGAAACTAGTATATTAGCAACTACCTGTTCATATTAGAGAAAAACTCAATTAAATTCAAATAGAGGAGGAAGGGATTGACTAAGATACCACCCAAAGGATACATTGCACAGGTATATAATGTACTTTCTGGATGAAGGACACAACTACAACTTGGACTTTTATTTTATAGAACCAAACTTTTTAACCTAATCGTATGTGCCCTCATTTTAATATGAAATTTAAAACAAATTAAAAGACATTCAGAAATAATGAGTATGTGTTTGGAAATAATGCCTTTTTCTTGGTCATTTTTTTAAAGTTGTACAGATATAGATATAGATATAAATTTTATTTCAGGCTAATGTGAGGATACAAACAATTGGGTTACAATATTTGCATTTGTTGGTAGAGTCCCTCTTGTAGTTGTGTTCTGCATCCAAAAAGTGTGACATATAGCCTTACATTGTGCCCAGTAAGTGGGAGCACACCAATCCCTTCCCATTCTCCCCTACTCCTTCATTTTCACTCTTTCATGACCCCTTCCTCCAACTTGAATTAAACTGAGTTTTTCTCTTATGTGGATGTGTATTAAATCATCTACTAACATTGGATATTAGGTTTTCCATTCTTGTGATATTTAACTAAGGAGAAATGTGTCATTCATTATTTTATACACTATCTTGACTTGACTACCATTCTCAACAGCCACTACCATAGAATTGGGGGCTCTGGAACTGAAGTAAATATTGCTACACCTAGTAAGATCTACTTCTTATTTTTACATATACAAACTGAAATGCACCATGTCATCAATTACCAGTAAATATTCCATAAATGTGTCAATGAAGATGATGCGATCCTTTAGAAGAATAACATCAGTGAGTCTCATTGCCCCTTTTCCCAGGTGAACTCTCCTGTGAGGACAGTTATCTTTTCCACTGCTGAAGTAACCTGCCTGTTTCTAAGATTCATGTTTACTCCTGTAAAATAATTTTCTCTAGTATGAAACATTAAAAATAATTTGAAGTAGGGATAGAATAACCAAGAAAATGAGAGAAAAATTAAAAGTTTAAGGATAACTGGGGGGGGACACTGATTTTGGTTTCTTTTATCTTCCTTTTTATTTAGTCTTTCAGTATTTGCTATTTGCCAGTTACTACGCCAAATGCTTTCCATGTAGTTTTATTTAATCCTCACAAATTCTTTATGCCATAAGTAGTCTGTGTGTACTCATTTTAAATATGAGAAAATTGAAATTCTGGCCTAACCACACAGTTACAAGTATCAGAACTGGAATACAATCTGTGTGATGTGAGCGTAATTTTTTGAGCTCTTCAGGTAGTAAATTATAACACTGAGTGCCTATGAAAATGATAGTTCACACCATCCAGATAGAAATTTGGATTGCTTTTGAAGATTATGTCATATTTTGAATTAATAGATTAAAGTAATATCAGTACTTAGGTTCTCTGTTGCAACTGAGTTAATGGGAAATGATACTCATGATCAGAAACACTAAGTCTACCTTGTAAGGTGATATGCATTTGAATGCAAATAAGCTTCACAAAAGTGCCTGTTGAAGAGCTCAGCATCATCAAAACTGAGATGCTTATCACTGATTAAAAAATATCTTAACTTTTTTTTGGATATAAATAAACCAAAAAGAGATGAATTCAGTGCTATGAGGTAAGTTATTTTCTACTACAAGGGTGAGAAGTCGAATTTACTTAAAAAGCTTACAGTGGAAGTGTGCAATATCATCACATTTTTCATGTACTGGATGATGATGACTGGTGACTAAGATTAATACCTGGAAACAATATTTTATTAACAATAATTAAAATATGCTACTGTTTATTAACCCAATTGTAGTTTGCAAAATTACCACAGGGTATGCCTACAGTATGGACAAAATACTATTAAATTACAAAACAGGACTGGAAATTTCCTAACTACTCCTAAACAACTATTTAGATATAGATGGAAGTATAATACACATATATAGTTATGAACTATATTTCCACAGGTTTTCCCATATTATAGGTTGCGAAATTAGAAAGTACTCTTAATGGTTACTTAAAAGATCAAAATGCTAATCTTCGCTCTAGGTTTATCTGATTTTCTGCTTCTTTCCTAGCCATAGAAAGATATCCATTGGATAATACAATATTCCATACTTTTTTATTTCTGAAATATCTTGATTTTAGAATATGTTGCTTAAATCTTTAACTTCCCCATAATCTAGACTAGCCATTAGCATCTGAATATCTAGAAGTAATTTTGAAAGAATAATGTCATCTGCTTTAGAGGTTTCAAACTTGAAATGTTCACAATTAACTATCTACTGATCATCTATTCTGTTGCAGACTGAATACTATGACTTTATGCTGCTGACTTCTCATCTTTACAACTTTATAAAGTCCAAGAGATTGTTTTATTAGAGATAGAGAAATTGAGGCTTAGAGAATTCACGAGAGGTCACTCTTCTAGTGATGGCCAAACAATAATAGGAATATACTGACAATATAAATTATCTAACATTTAAATCTAATCGAGTATCCTATATTTTTATTTGCTAGATATGACATCCTTAATCCAGATTCATCTTATTTCAAAGCCTTCAAATGTACTATCTTCTGCTGCATTTATTGGCTTGATGTTAATTACAGTTTCTCATGAAACTTTTACTAAAAAAAACCCACAAGGAAAACAGTATTTTCCACATATTATTCTAGCTATAGACACCAATGACAATTGAGTATTTTTTGTGAGTAGTCATTTTCCTTATTGCTAATATTGAAATAGATGGTATGAAGTCCCTAGGCTTTGAATAAAATTTTAGCAGTGTGTCTTGCAGATGATTAATAAATGTTTATTGATAATGCTTTGTTAGTGTTATTATCATTATTATTACTACTATGGGAATCACTTAGACTACTTATGACTAATGACCTTGTGTACACACATCCATACAGTTTCCCTAGAGGAGTTGCCTCAATGCTGAAATTTTGCCATATCTGATAAGCAACTTGAAATCATCAGAGAAAGTAGAAGCAAACTCAAAATGTTGAGTCAGAGAAAAATATTCTCATGTTTAGAGGACTATAAGTGACTCTGACTGGGGGCCACCATGGAGTAGGAAAGAAAAATCTGTTTAACTTGTAAGTAACCCCCATTGTTCTGTTTGATATATACACTAAGACAACATGAAGGGAAATTTAAGTCTCAGAAATGCCTTGTTCTGACTATTCACATGACCTTGGACAATTTATTTAGTTCCTCAAAACTTTGGGTCCTTGTCTTTAATATAGGAATAATATTAGAATTTATATCACTAGGTAATTATGGCTGATAAATGTAATATATGTGCATAAAGCTTAGGACATTGTTGTTTAGTATTATCAACTTTGTTTCCCTATTTTTATTTTAAATACTTTGATGTTCTTTAAAAAATAAGATGATGCTTTTGATGAAGTGACTCACCTGGTTAAATCTTTCAAAATAATTTGTTGCTATGGACTTAACCTAAGTTTCCTATCCTAATATTTGGGTTTAGCTAGGTCAGATTAAGTAATTCTTTTAATAGCTGCCTCACTGGGCTGTTTAGGATTAAAATCTTAATGGCTTTATTCCCACCTTAACATCCTTTAAGAGAATTATCTTGCAGGAAATGACCATGTTACTGTAATAATAAAAAAATGAAATTGATCTTTGTATATTCTTCTGAATAACCAGAACCTTTGATTGCTCCTCAACCATTTATTACTAGCTTCTAATGGGGTTTTAGTTTTAATCTATCCTGGGTAACAAATGTTTGCAAAGCTTTAGGCTACCAGCTCAGAACATTAACACCTCCTTACAACTGGATTTCAAACTATTTTCTTACTTATAAGCCCTTGCTCATCTATCTTGAGATAGAATTATTAAAAATAGTCAAACCATAGTTATAGTGAAGCTATTTAAGTGATTATTCTCTGCAGTGAAGTGGTAGCAGTTTTTCAGAAAGAAAGAAAGAAACAAACAAAAGCTGAGCACAGAAGCCAACTCCTGAAGTCTATTTCTGATTCTCTCAAAGAAGCCTATGTAGGCACTTCAAGTCACAACTTATTTTCATACTAAGAATTGTTCCTGTCCAAGAGCAGAATTGCCCAAGGGAAACTTTTAGGGAGATAACCTGGGATAGAATGCTGGTCAACCATATTCACATTCAATTTACTTCTGTCTTAGGAACAAAAACACAACTAGAGTCACTTGCAAAATTAGAGGTCACTGTTTGCAAACTCTGTGTGGCCAGACAGGTAACAGCAATTTCTAACCTACAGTTGATGCTTGCTGTAGGAAAAGAACCTGGTGCTGCAGTAGGTTGACATTTTTCTACACAAGAAGAAAGAATTCTAAACTCTGTGTAAATTTCTTGACCTTTAAGTATTGGCAACTAATTTAAAGATTGGAAATACATGCCTATGTCACACAAAATTTTAGGCAAGACCCACCAAATAAACTACTGGATTAAGACTTCTGTTTTAGGCCCTCCATGGTTACCTAAAGTCAATTATATAAAGAGATTCTAATTTGAATATCAAATAGTGTCATAGACAATGAAATACACTATCATTATACAGCTACCAGATATAATATCTTTGCAATTGGTCATAGTTCTTCCAGTCTTTGTTAAACATTAAATTAATAGAGTCCACTGTTGGAGACACATCAGAGGGACTTGGATATCTCTTCCTGTATTCAGGTTTTTTTTCTCATTCTATGAATAAACTACCAGCAAGTAGTGATCTTGCTGGTAACTGTTAATTAAGAACAATGAATGATAATTATTCAATAACTTTTAAAGATGAATACCTTTCTGCAGACTAAATATTTTCTAGAATCAAGTATGTAAAAAGACAGAAAGAGCTACTTTGAATAAGGAGAGGAATCCCTCATGCTTAATCTTTTTCTCTCTCTCACCTTCCAGTAAATCTTGGCATATTTGTCAAATTCGTAGAGTCCTAGGTTCAACAAAACTCAGCTTGAACATCTCTACCTAAAATATAATGATATTACTTGCCTGAATCTATGACTGAACTTGGAAGATGGGAATGTGTGTGTGTGTGTGTATGTGTATGTTATCAAAATTATGATTATTCCTATATAGGACTTTTTGCTGAGTAAACCAGTTAGTCTTTCTATTGCCTCTTTCTACCCCTTATTAAGTTTACTTTTTATTTATTTATTTATTTTTACATTAATGCGTTTATGGGGTACAATGTGCTGATTTAAGTTTACATTTTTTGAGAGAGAGAGTCTCATTCAGTTGCCCATGGTCTTATTAAGTTTACTTTTTTTTCCCTTGTCTTCTTGCTTATAAATAGAAATGTTCTTTCTAATTTGGATTTCCTAACAATTTTGTCCTGGAATGTGATCCGTCAACTATCATTTTCACTCTTCCCTCTTATCATTTTAAAAAAAATGACCATAAACACCTTTAATGTCATGGATTTTATTGGAAATCTAATAATTTTTTCTCTACTTCCTTCACTGTATCATTACATAAATGCATGATATGTAGAATATTTTCATCATGTGTTATTTAATGTATAATATTACTTATCCATTTATAACATTGGCTATTTCTTATGGATGTGCTATGAAGGATGCCATTTTACCATTTTTTAATATATTTATAGCATGCATTTATTTTCTAATAACAATTTTTTAAAAATTAATACAAAACTATGGTCCCCCACATTTTTATCATTTAATGATTTCTTATGCTTTGAAATTTGTCTTCTTTTCTCACTAAGCTAAAGAAATGGCTCATATGAAAGTATTATTGATCACATATTGGCAAAACACAATTCTTTTCTGATTTCTCTTTCTGGAGGATTTCATCCTATGAAAGGTTCCCCATTTCTTTAAATTCCCTCCTTCCCAAATCTGTTTGCTTTATCAAAAACTGTTCTATCTTCTGATTCTGAGAAAATCTTCCACCTCTACTGTCTTTTTCCCTCCATCCTCTCAGACAAATAAAAGTAGACTTACTTAAACATCAAGACAATTGAATGTCTATGTGTATTGCTTTAGATCAAATACTATGATATAATGAAGACAGGTGCATATCAAGACAGAAGAGTCTATAAGATTTTAATAAAAGACCTATCATGTAAGACTGAAATCTCATTTAAAATACCATTATTTGTAGAAAACATGATTGTATCAATATTTCATTTCTACACAAAGGAGTTCTTAAATTCTATGCTACTTTTTTCTATTGCTTATCATGTTAACATATTTCAACAATATTTTTAGATCAATAAGCATTGTATCTTAGAATACATTTACAATGCCAACTAAAAATGATGGTTTGCAGCAGGGGAGACATTAAAAAATTATATGGTATTACAAGGCCATAGTGGTCAAAACAGCACAAACACAAAAGTAGAGACATAGATACTTGGAATCGTATAGAAAACCTGGAAATGAAACCAACAACTTACATTTGTCTAATCTTCGATAAACCAAACAAGAGTGTTCACTGGGGGAAAGACTCCCTCTTCAATAAATGGTGCTGGGAGAATTGGATATCCTTATGTAAAAGACTGAAACTGGATGAGGGAAAGAAAACCAAAAAAAAAGAAAAGAAAAGAAAATAGTGACTAACTTTTATATAAATTAGATTCAATTTTGACCAAAGTACATTACTTAAATATTAATTTTTTAATTCGACTTGTCAATATGTTGTTTAGATATGTCAATATGTTGTTTCTCCTCTCACAAAGATTGATTCGAGATGGATAAAGGATTTAAATTTAAGGCATGAAACGATAAAAATCCTCAAAGAAAGAATTATAAAAAACATTGGAAGATATTGGCCTGGGGAAAGACTTTATGAGGAAGACTTCCATGGCAATAGCAACAACTGCAAAAATAGACAAATGGGATTTAATTAAACTGAAAAGCTTCTGTACAACCAAGGAGACAACAACCAAAGCAAATAGACAACCTATTCAATGGGAAAGGATATTTGCACATTTTGAATCTGACAAAAATTTAATATCCAGGATCTATACAGAACTTCAATTAATCTACACGAAAAAAATCAACAATCCCATACATCAATGGGGAAGAGAGATGAATAGAATCTTCTCTAAAGACAAATGGCCAGTAAACACTTAAAAAAATGCCCATCATCCTTAATTATTACAGAAATGCAAATTAAAACACCCTGAGATACCATCTAACTCCAGTGAGAATGGCCTATATCACAAAATCTCATGATTGCAGATGCTGGCGCGGATATGGGAAGAAAGGAACACTTTTACACTGCTGGTGGGACTGCAAACTAATACAACCTTTTTGGAAGGAAGTATGGAGAAAGCTCAAAGAACTCAACCTAGACTTCCCGTTTGATCCTACAATCCCATTGCTGGGCATCTATCCAGAAGAAAAAAAAACAAACTTTTATTATAAGGACATTTGTATGAGGCTGTTTATTGTTGCCCAATTTACAATTGCTAAAGTGTGGAAACAGCCTAAATGTCCTTCAACCCAGGAGTGGATTGGTAAGCTATGGTATATGTGTACAATAGAATATTACTCAGCCATCAAAAATAATGGAGACTTTGCAGCATTTGTAGTAACTGGATGGAGGTGGAACATATTCTTAGTGAAACATCACAGGAATGTAGAAGCATGAATCCTATGTATTCAACTTTGATTTGAGGACAATTAATGACAAATCAATTCACAATTATTTGACAATTAATTGACAATTATTAACAATTGACATCAATTGTCAAAATCAATGACACAGTGGGGCATGGGGGAAGGAGAGAGCAGACAGAGAAGGAGGGAGGGGGTGAGGGAGGGAAAGAAAACCAAAAAAAAAAAAAAAAAAGAAAAGAAAAGAAAATAGTGACTAACTTTCATATAAATTAGATTCAATTTTGACCAAAGTACATTACTTAAATATTAATTTTTTAATTCAACTTGTCAATATGTTGTTTAGGATATTGCAGCCTCATCTATAAGTGAAACATGTTTGTAATTTCCCTTTTTAACAATATATTTTCTCCAATTTCAAGTGCAAAATCAAGTATCCAAATCAAGTAGAATGATATTGAAATATTTCTTCTTTTTTTATTGTTTATAAGATTTCTGGAATTGCTTGTTTTGTAAAATCATTGTGGTCTATGAGTTTATGACAGTTTGAACTTTGTTATTTAATTTAATTCATTGCTTAAT
>CAUYON010088275.1:0-30202 GCA_963573935.1 Arctocebus calabarensis
GCCTGTGGTCCCAGCGACTTGGGAGGCAGAGGCAGGAGACTCGCTTGAGCCCAGGAATTGGAGGTTGCTGTGAGCTGTGATGCCATAGCACTCTATCCAGGGTGACAGCTTGAGGCTCTGTCTCAAAAAAAAAAAAAAAAAGTGTGGGTGCTTGTAAGTTGGTTTCATAGTAGGGCTGAGTACATTGGATACTCTTTTTTCCATTCTTGAGATACTTTGCTAAGAAGAATATGTTCCAGTTCCGTCCATGTAAACATGAAAGAGATAAAGTCTCCATCTTTTTTTAAGGCTGCATGATATTTCATGGTGTACATATACCACAGTTTATTAATCCATTCATAGGTTGATGGACACTTGAGCTTCTTCCATGACTTAGCAATTATGAATTGGGCTGCAATAAACATTCTGGTGCAAATATCTTTGTTATAAAGTGATTTTTGGTCTACTATATACCTAGTAGAGGAATTGAAGGATCGAATGGCAGGTCTATTTTTAGTTCCCTAAGTCATCTCTAAACATCTTTCCAAAGGAACATATTAATTTGCATTTCCACCAGCAGTGCAGAAGTGTTCCCTTTTCTCCACATACACGCCAACATCTCTGGTTTTGGGATTTTGTGAAGTGGGCTAATCTTTCTGGAGTTAGATGATATCTCAAAGTGGTTTTGATTTTCATTTCTCAGATGATTAAGGATGATGAGCATTTTTTCATATGTCTGTAGGCCGTTCACCTGTCTTCTTCAGAGAAGTTTCTCTTCAAGTCCCTTGCCCACCCTGCGAGGGTATCACTTGTTCTTTTCTTGCTAATATGTTTGAGTTCTCTGTGGATTCTGGTTATGAAACCTTTGTTGGAGGCATAACCTGCAAATATCTTTTCCCATTCGGAGGGCTGTCTGCTTGCTTTACTTACTGTGTTCTTGGCTGTGCAGAAGCTTTTTAGTTTGATCAGAGCCCAGTAATGTAATTTTGGTGTTGCTTTAATTGCCCCGGGGTCCTCCTCATAAAATATTTGCCCAGGCCAATTTCTTCAAGTGTTTTCCCTGCACTTTCTTCTAGTATTTTTTTTATTTTTGTAGAAACAGAGTCTCACTTTATCACCCTCTGTAGAGTGCTGTGGCATCACACAGCTCACAGCAACCTCCAACTCCTGGGCTTAGCCGATTCTCTTGCCTCAGCCTCCGAGTAGCTGGGACTACAGGAGCCCGCCACAGCACCTGGCTATTTTTCTGTTTTTGCAGTTCACCCGAGGCCGGGTTTGAACCTGCCACCTTCGGCATATGGGGCCAGCGCCCTACTTGATGAGCCACAGGCGCCGCCCAAAAGCTCCTTTTGATATTTCCTTTCTTTCCCTTTCGTTAGATACTTTACAAAAAATTGCACTCAAAATGAGACATGATCAAGAATCAGGGAGTCGGTTCATAGACATTTCCATTTCTGGAAACAGTGCTCGGGATTTGGAAATTTATGCTTTATAACATCTTGGGCTATACTGATAAAAGTCAGTATTAACACGCTTAATATATCCATATACCATCAGCTGGGACTATGTATGCAGATTTTCAAATGTTCCTACATTTCATTAAAACAAGTTGTAAACAACGTAACCAGATAATTTGTACTCTCATATTAATCTAAAATAAATAAAATAAGGTGTAAAGTTTTCACATTTACACATATAGATAATACCCCACATATAGAGTTTTCATTATATGTAAGCACATTTACAATATCCCCTCTTAAGAACAATTCAGCTTGTTTCTAATTTCAGATTTTACAAAAAACTGCTTTGAGAATTTTTATATGTAAATTCTCAGTTTTCTAGAATATTATAGTTTTATTTTTTAAAACTAAAATCAGTGGGTCAAAATTAATATATATTTAAATACTTATACATATTTTGTAATCTATATTGTATATCATCAAATCATATAAGCATCAGCCATCTAATTAATGCTGAATTCATGAAATCATTGCCCATGTTGAATATCAAATGGTAGAGATTTACCAATCTGGTAAATTATTTCTGTATAAAGAATTAGTTTTTAATTTGAATTCTTTTTATGATGGGTAACTTTTAAACTATTTTCATGATTTTTAAGCCCATGTATTTTGAAAAAAAAAAACAAAACTTTCTGCCCATGTATTTTGCCCATTTATTTTTCCCCAAAATCTTTTTGTTCTACTTATTGTTAGGTTAAAATGTATATTGTATTAGCAAGATAGTTTATTGTGTACATTGTTAATAATTTTACCTGCATGACATGTACTTTTTGCTATGTCTATATATCTATATTTAATATTGATATATAGATATGCACTTTTTTCTTTGTGTGCGCATCCAATTTATTACTGTGGATTCAATTTTTATCTTGAAAGAAACTTTGAATTTCAACATGATATTCAAGAATAATATACATACATACGTGTAAAATCATATGAATATTGAATATGTAAAATGTGTAACATTTAATTATGTATATGAACATATGCCTTTTAACATTAATGGTACTAAAGAAGAAGAATATGTTGTAAAACATTTGATAAAGACATAGCTTTTATTTTTATGCCAGATGGTTACACAGTACATTCAGTGTAAGTGCTTTGTAATATAGTTAAATTTTAATGTACTTATGCATTTTAATTTCCGGTAGGCACAAATCACCTTATGTTATTCTCCTTTTTAAAAATTTCTGCTATAATCTATTTGCATGTTTCATATTTATATTTTACTTTAATTTAGCTAATAAACTTTGAAGACATTTGCCTGCTTAGTATTTTTATTTTATGGTAATAATAAGAAAAAAAATCCTCATAATATTGAAATTTTCTTTCCAAAAATCTATTGTGATAGTAATGGTATTCTCCACACAGGTATTCAGGAACTCGTGAAAATGAACTTGTCATGTTCTTAATAAGAACTTCATGAAATGAAGCAACTCAGAGACAAAGGTGAGAACACTTTTTTCCCCTTGATATGCAAATATATTTATGTTCCTGTCTTTTTTCTTTTTTTAAGAGATAGAGTGTCACATTGTTACTCTCTGTAGAGCGCTCTAGCATCACAGCTCACAGCAACCTCCAGTTCTTGGGCTTAGCCTCCTGAGTAGCTGGGACTACAGGAGTCCACCACCAAAATGTCTGGCTATTTTTTTGTTGCAGTTTGGCTGGGGCCAGGTTTGAACCTGCCACTCTCAGTATATGGGGCTGGTGCCCTACTCACTGAGCCACAGGCAGCGCCCATCCCTATGTCTTTTTAAGCATGTATGATCACTCAATGTTTGACTATAATCTATAGAAAACTATGTAAACATACACAAGTACCTACACTAAGGCTGTCCAGAAAGTAGCCAACTATGTAATATGAACAATAGAGATATATATGTGCAGGTACTTTCTGGATGGCTCTAGTATATACATTCAATACACATACGCACACTAATATTTATATTAAATGCATATGAATGTCTGCATATGTATTTTACTGGTTTTCTGTGAAATACATCCAAAACATTGGGTACAAACTTTTATCTTAGTGATTTAGGTGAGTTATGATAGGAATGAGATAACAATAATAAAAGAAAATCTCTGTATGACAAAAGACATGGTTTTCTGAGTGGTCTTGTTGAAAATGTAAGAATATAAAAGATATTTGTTATCTTAGCAAAAAAAAAAAAAATCTTCCTAGTTCTTAATTTTGCTATTTATAAGCAAGGTACTATTGGGGTTCCTTCATGGTCACCATTTATCAGGGCCCAGGACTGGCCAGTTCTCCAGTCCCCTGCTTGTCTAGCTGTGTTCCAGACTGACTGCTGTGCTGTTACCTCGCTCAGGAACAATTGCTGTTAGGTGCCTGAGGTCTCTTTACTTTAGTAGGAGAGAGAGAGAGAGAGAGAGAGAGAGAGAGAGAGAGAAAGAGTCTTTGAGGAGTAAAGCTTAGCAATGGAAGTCTTTTGTAGAGCTTAGTAAGCTTTAGTAGAGAGACCTCGCGCTGCATTCTGCAAGCAAGAGAGGAGACAGAGTCAGAGTAAGCGGGTCCGATAGAATGCGCATGCTCCTTGACGCCTTCTCCTCCAACCTAATATAGACACAATCCCATGGCTCTTAAACACCAAAGGTGTAGAGACTGCCAATTCACTAATGCTCTCGTCTTGGGAGCTCTCTCATGCTTGTTAGAAGAGCTAAATCCCTCCCCATGCCCCTTTCACCAAGGTGTGCCGTTACTGAGCTACAGGTGTTTCTTATAACTCTCACTCCTGCTAGCCGGAGCTATATGGGCTGCTATAAGGTACAGCCTAAGACTCCTCTGCTTAGCTTAGTATTTTGATGATTTGGAGGCTTAATACTCGTAAGAGTCATATTTATAATCAATTATTTGTCTGTTCTGCTATGAGAAATGTTTTTGTAAGTGATATTCTCGAGGTGAAATAAATTTCTGTCACTGATTAATGAAGGAATTGGAAAAAGAGAGGTGTGAGTGCTAGCAAGGGAGAAATTGGGGGGATGAAGGACTGGAGGACTAATGGCAAATTAATGTACTTGTAAATTTGAGTGTGTAATAAGACTGTGCCTTTTTCTTGATATAATGTCCTCAGGAAACTACACATTTATATATAAATATTTCAGAAGGTTTAGAGACATCTGAAAGGTTTAGGTATGTACTAAAAAGCATGAAGACTTCTCTGGAGGTGGGAAAAGGGCATAATAAGAATGTGCCTTCCAAGTGCGGACATTCACTATATTATATATCTTTTATATCTCTCTATTATTTTATCTTATTTGTGTAACTTAAGTTCTATTTAAAGGAATATAGTAAGAGATATTGAACAGATGGCTCATAGAAGAGATTTGAGAAATATTTGTGGCATGAATGGGTGATTTAATTAATAAGGTAGCCAGTTAGTATATCCATAGAATAAAAGGAAAGATGAGTAAAGAGAGCAATACAGAAAAGATGTGTGATTCTTCTCAGAGTTGTTTTTAAATTATACATATGTCTTGTGAAGAGGATCTTTTCTTGTGATTTTGTATGTGGAGTTATTTACCTATCAAACCTGAAAAAAGAATTTTACTTGCAATATGGGGGGAGGGATTCAGCAGTCAGGAACTAGAAAATGAACGGGAAGTTTGGCACCGTAACATTCTAGCATAAACCTGTTCACAGGCTTCAGCTGGGGCTCTCTAATATATTCATGGCAATACTCGAGACCCTATCAAGTTACTCCTGGGACTTTGTGATAGTTACATTTATCATCCTTGGCCAAAATACTGTCTGGATTGTTTTTACAATTATTGAGTAAACTATATTATCTTTTTGCTCATGATAAAAAGTTATTGCCTTTCTAGGATTTGAACCTCCTAGATTTAAGAGCCAGATGGGACATATTTGTCATAAAGCAAACTAAAATATGTCCTGAAAGGATCATCTTCTAGTTTATACTCATTTATTTTTCTGCGCCTCAGTTCTAAACTCTAACACCTGCTATTACCCTAACACCTTTGTTTGTTTTAAATCCCAGCAGGCACTTAACCATCTGTGGATTATTTACACATTTATTTTTTATTTTGAAACAGATGTGCAGATGAAAAATGATACAGTTAAGGAATATTTTTAGTATTTGTTAGGAAAAAGCAATAGATCTGCTATATCTCAAATAAATAGTAGAAATAGAAGGTATCTCCTTTCTTTCATTTAGAAGTATATTTTCTTTTCTAAAAACACATAGGATTTCTAATATAAATGTAAATATATAAGAATTGGTTCGTGAGATACTGGAAAGGCTTTTTGAAATACATACAGTATAACAAACTATTTATTTTAATTGCATTTCAGTTACATGCAGTTAAGTGTATAAATTAATATATATATTATGAGATTCACAAAATTGCTCTCAAATCCAGAATATTCTTAACATTCATGATTCATTGCTTCCTCATCAGTCAAATGCCAAAAATCTAACTACTATTCTAAACTAAATCATCATAGAATTATTTTGCCTGTTTTTGACCGAAATATGAATGGGATTATAATGTATATACCTTATTTTTTATGATTTATTTTATTCTGAGTCATAGCTTTGATCCTCTTTGTTTTGTGTTTCATACATTCCAATACTTTGTAGTATTTCATGACTGTATAATAGTCATGTATCTGTTGTGTTATTACGGAACATCTTTGTTTTAGATTTTAGGCATAACAAATAAAATCACTACTAGTATTGCTGAATTGTTTTCGTTAATATAAGAATTCCTTTCTGTTAGAAACATATGAAATTGTGAAATTATTAGGTAATAGGTGGCATATATTTACTTTTAACCTTAGTAGATATTGCAAATGTTTTCTAAAGAGGTTTCTTTAATTTAAAAACACCACCAACAGTACATGAGTGCTTCAGCTGCATTTATATTGATGTTGTCAGTCCTTTTAATTATATCCATTCCAGTGGGAATGTAGGGATATTTCATTTTGCTTTTGATTTGCATTTACCTGATAACTAATGAAATTGAGGTCATTTTAATATACTGCACTTACTGGCCACTTTGACAGTCTATTTTACAAAATGTCAGATTAACTCTAGCTTTTTTGACTCCTTTGTCATAATACTGTCTTCAAATCTCTGTATTGAATTTTGACTAATGTGTTTTTTTATATTTAAAAAATAAGTAGACTAGAAATGTGTATTTATGATATGTTGACAATTTTTAGTGTTTTTAATATGAAATAAAGTGTTGTCTTTTATCACTTTTGCATCTAAAGAATACATGATTTTATATTTTTCATCAATTATGAAAACTCCTTGACTGACATTTGTTCAAATACTATTTGCTACCATTATATTTATTTATTTTCCAATCCTATGATTACCTATATAGTCTTCTTATTTCTAGTTTGCCAGACAAACTTGCTTTCCTATATTTATTACAATTTGTATGTTTTTAGGAATTTATCTCTGGCTTTTAGTTTATCTAGTTTCTGGGGTACAATTCTCATAGTATTTTCTCATTATCTTTTATTTCTGTGGATGATTAATAATTCCCCCATCTTTATTTCCAATTTTAGTCTTTAGTGACTTCTCTATTATTTGTCAATCAGCTAAAATTTTATACTTTTTTTGATCTTCCCTGGAACCAAGGTTTCATATCTTCTCACTATTTGTTCCTATTATCTATTTAACTTACCTTACATTAACATTTATTAATTGCATCTTTCTACTGTCTTTGGGTATACTCTACTCTTTCTTAATTCCTTAATGTCCAAAGTTTTTTTTAATCTATGTGATAATTTTTGTAATTTTTGTAAATTTCCTCTGAGTATAGTTGTACCTCTATTCAATATGTTTTCTATGCCATGACACCATTTTAATTTGTTTAAAGTTCTTCTTTTTTTTTTTTTTTTCTTAATTTCCCTGTGATTTCTATTTTGACCCTTTGGTGTTCAAGAGGATACTATATACTTTCCAGAAATTTATGATGCTCCACTTTTTTCTCTGTCTTTGATTTCTAGTTTTATTTTCTTCAAGTCAAGGAAGACACTTTGTATAATAATTTTAATCTTTTAAAAGTTTTATGAGACTTGGTTTATGGCATAATATGTCATATGTCCTGGAAACAATATGTATGAAGTTCTAAGCTTATTGTGTGAAGTGTTCTACATATTTGTTAAGTATAGGCAGTTTGTGTTGCTGTTCAAATTCCCTCTTAATGATCTTCTGTCTATAGATTCTATTCAATATTGGAAGGGGTCAGGGAGTGCCTGTAGTTCAGTGGGTAGGGCACCAGCCACATTCACCCGGGCTAGTGGGTTCAAGCCCCACCTGGCCTAGCTAAACAAGAATGACAACTGCAACAAAAAAATAGCCAGGCATGATGGCAGGCACCTGTAGTCCCAACTACTTGGGAGACTGAGGCAAGAGAATAGCTTAAGGCTAAGAGTTGGAGGTTGCTGTGAGCTGTGATGCCATAGCATTCCACCGAGTGTGGCACAGTGAGAGTCTGTCTCAAAAAAATAAAATATATATACATATACTTATATATAAAATAATATATATTTATATATATATATTGAAAGGGGTGCATTGAAGGGGTGCTTCCAACTATTTTTTTTTTTAGAACCATCTATTTCTCCTTTCAAATTTGGCAGTATTTCATGTGTTGGGGGTTTTTGTTGTTTGATGTGTGTGTTTATAATTATTTATTATAACTTCTTGATTAATTGACCCTCTTAATATAAAATATCTTGTCCTTGTTTGACTATTGTTACAGTTTTTGACTTAAAACACATTTTATCTAATATTGATATTTTATCCAATATCAATATGTCCACTCCTGCTCTCTCTTTTGAGTATTATTTATTCTTTCATACAGTGAATTTTTTTTTATTAAATCATAGCTGTGTACATTAGTACAGTCCTGGAGAACAATGTGCTGGCTTCATATACAATCTGAAATATTTTTATCCAACTGTTCGACATAACCTTCATGGGATTTTCTTTTTTATTATATGAAAACATTTGTATTCTGCATTTAGTAAGTTTCACCTGTACCCTTCTAAGATGCACCATAAGTGTGGTCCCACCATTTACCTTCTCTCCACCCGTACTCCTCCTCCCCACCTCTCCCTTGCCCCTTTCCCCATATTCTTGTGCTATAATTGGGTTATAGCCTTCATATGAAAGCTATAAATTAGGCTCATAGTAGGACTGAATACCTTTTCTTCCATTCTTGAGATACTTTGCTAAGAAGAATGTGTTCCAGCTCCATCCATGTAAACTGAAAGAAGTAAAGTTTCCATCTTTCTTTAGGGCTGCATAATATTCCATGGTATACATGTACCACATTTATTAATCCATTTATGGATCAGTGGGCACTTGGGCTTCTTCCATGACTTAGCAATTATGAATTGGGCTCCGATAAACATTCTGGTACAGATATCTTTGTTATAATGTGAATTTTGGTCTTCTGGGTATATACCAAGTAAAGGAATTATAGGAGCAAATGGCAGGTCTAATTTTAGATCTCTGAGTATTGTCCAAATGTCTTTCCAGAAGGAACATATTAGTTTGTATTCCCACCAGCAATATAGAAGTGTTCCCTTTTCTCCACATCCACACCAACATCTCTGGTTTTGGAATTTTGTTATGTGGGCTAATCTTACTGGAGTTAGATGATATCTCAAGGTAGTTTTGATTTACATTTCTCCGATGATTAAGGATAGTGAGCATTTTTTCATGTGTCTAAAGGCAATGCACCTGTCTTGTTTAGAGAAGTTTCTCTTCAAATCCTTTGCCCATCCTGAGATGGGATCACTTGTTCTTTTCTTGCTAATATGTTTGAGTACTCTGTGGATTCTGGTTATTAAACCTTTGTCGGAGCCATAACCTGCAAATATTTTCTCCCAACCTGAGGGCTGTTTGCTTGCCTGTGCAGAAGATTTTTAGTTTCATCAGGTCCCAGTAGTGTATTTTTGATACTTTTTCAATTGCCTTGGGGGGGGGGGGTCCTCCTCATAAAATATTCATGCAGGCCAATTCTTTCAAGAGTTTTCCCTGTACTTTCTTCTAGAATTTTTATAGTTTTGTGTCTTAAGTTTAAATTTTTAATTCAGTATCAGTCTATCTTTGTTAGTGGTAAAAGGTGTGGGTTCAATTTCAGTCATCTGCAGGTCACCATCCAGTTCACCCAGCACCATTTGTTAAATAGGGAGTCTTATCCCCACTGAAAGTTTTTAATTGTCTTGTTGAAGATCAAATAACTAAGTAGCTAGATTCATCTCTTGGTTGTCTATTCTGTTCCAAACATCTACCTCTCTGTTTTTGTGCCAGTACCATGCTGTTTGATCACTATTGATTTATAGTATAGTCTTAGGTTTGGCAGCATGATTCTTCCTGCTTTGTTTTTATTTCTAAGTAGTGTATTGGCTATTCGAGGCTTTTTCTGATCCCATATAAAACTATGTATTGTTTTTTCAAGATCTTTAAAATATGACAATGGAGCTTTAATCGGAATTGCATTAAAATTATATATTGCTTTGGGTAGTATGGACATTTTAACAATGTTAATTCTTCCCAACCATGAGCATGGTATGTTTTTCCATTTGTTGACATGTTCAGTGATTTCTTTTTTTACAGTTTCATAGTTCTCTTTATAGAGATCTTTCACGTCCTTTGTTAGGCAAACTCCCAAATATTTCATCTTCTACTGTGAAAGGAATAGAGTCTTTGACTGTTTTTTAGACTTGGTTATTATTGGTGCATATTAAGGCTACAGATTTATGAGTGTTGATTTTGTAGCCTGAGACACTCCTGTATTCTTTGGTCACTTCTAAAAGTTTTGTAGTAGAATCCCTGGTGTTTTCTAGATATACAATCATGTCATTTGTGAAGAGTGAAAATTTGATTTCTTCTGACCCTGTGTGGATTCCCTTAATTGCCTTTTCTTCCCTAATTGCAATGACTAAAACTTCCATTGCAATGTTAAAGAGTAATGGAGACAATGGACAAACTTGCCTGGTTCCTGATCTAAGTGGAAATGGTTTCTATTTAACTCCATTCAGTGCAATATTATCTGTGGGTTTGCTGTAGATAGCCTCTATCAGTTTAAGAAATGTCCCTTCAATACCAATTTTCTTAAGTGTTCTGATCATGAAGGTATGCTAGATATTATGAAAGGCTTTTTCTGCATCAATTGAGAGAATCATATGTTCTTTCTTTTTTAATTTGTTTATGTGCTGGATTAGATTTCTAGATTTAAGTATATTGAACCAGCCTTGAGATCCTGGGATAAAGCCCACTTGGTCATGGTGTATAATTTGTTTGATGTGTTTCTGGATTCTGTTTACTAGGATCTTATTGAATATTTTTGCATCAATATGCATTAGTGATATTGGTCTATAATTTTCTTTTCTTGTTAGGTCTTTTCCTGGTTTGGGGATCAAGGTGATATTTGCTCCATAGAATATGTTGGGTAGTATTCCTTCTTTTTCTATATTTTGGAAATGGTTGAGTAATATAGGTACTAGTTCTTCTTTAAAGGTTTGGCAGAATTCTGATGTGAAGCTAACTGGTCCCGGGCTTTTCTTTTTAGGGAGATTTTGTATAGCTGATGCTGTTTCAGAGCTTGATATAGGCCTATTCAACATTTCCATTTCTTTCTGGCTAAGTCTTGGAATGTGGCATGCTTCCAAGTATTGGTCACTTTCCTTGAGATTTTCATATTTCTGAGAGCAAAGTTTCTTGTAATATTCGTTAAGGATTTCTTGAATTTCTGAGGGGTCTGTTGTTATTTTGCCTTTACCATTTCTGATTGATGAAATTAGAGATTTTACTCTTTTTTTCCTGGTTAGGTTTATCTATTGTATTGACCTTTTCAAAAAACCAACTTTTTGATTTATTGATCTGTTTTGTAATTCTTTTATTTTCAATTTTATTTAATTCTGCTCTAATTTCGGTTATTTCTTTTCTTCTTCTAGGTTTGGGATTGGAATGTTCTTCCTTTTCTAGTTGTTTAAGCTATCCCATTAAGTTGTTAACTTCCTCTTTTTCCGTTCTCTTGAGGAAGGCTTGTAGTGCTATAAATTTCCCTCTAAGGACTGCCTTTGCAGTATCTCAGAGGTTCTGATAATTTGTGTCTTCATTGTCATTTTGTTCCCAAAATTTGGAAATTTCCTGCTTAATATCATCAATGACCCATCTGTCCTTCGGTATCAGGTTGTTTAGCTTCCATGTTTTTGTTTGAGTATTCAGATTCTTGTTGTTATTGAGTTCAACTTTTATTCCATGATGGTCTAAGAAGATGCAAGGAATAATTTCTACATTTTTAAATTTGCTGCATTTAGACTTGTGACCTAAGATGTGATCGATTTTGGAGTATGTTCTGTGGGCTGATGACAAGAATGTGTGTTCAGTTTTTTGGGGATGAAATGTTCTGTAGATGTCTGTTAAATCCAAATGTTGAATGGTTAAGTTTAAATCTAAAATTTCTTTGCTTGGCTTTTTTTTGGAGGATCTGTCCAACACTTCTAAAGTAGTGTTAAAATCTCTGACTACTATGGAGCTAGAGGAAATCAAGTTGCTCATGTCTGTTAGAGTTTCTCTTATAAATTTAGGCACATTTGGGTTGGGTGCATAAATATTAATAATTGAAATTTCATCATTTTAAGTATTATGTTTACCAAATATAAAGTGTCCATCCTTATCTTTGCTTACTTTGGTTGGTTTAAAGCCGATTGCATCTGTGAGTAAGATTGCAACACTTGCTTTTTTCTGCTTTCCATTTGCCTGGAATATAGATGACCAGCCCTTCACCTTGAGTCTGTATTTATCTTTTAACGTAAGATGAGATTCTTGTATTCAGCAGATATCTGGTCTAAGTTTTTGTGTCCAGTCAGCCAACCTGTGCCTCTTTAGAGGACAATTTAAACCTTTCACATTAATTGAAAATAATGATAAGCCTTTCAAATGTCCAGTGGGTATTTTTGATCCTTTCACCTTTGTGGAGGCTGGAATTTGATCAAAAGTTTCTGAGTTAGCTTACTACTTTAGTGGTGGAGGTTTTATGTTGGTCATTGTGGAGGATAGGTCTGAGGACGCCCTGGAGAGCTTGTTTAGTTATGGCAAATTTCTTCAACATATGAATGTCATTAAAGTATTTAATTTCTCCATCATAAATGAAACTCATTTGGGCTGGATAGAGGATCCTAGGTTGGAAGTTATTTTGTTTTAGATTAAAAGTCGATGAACACTCCCTGCTAGATTGAAAGATTTGAGCAGAGAGGTCTGTAGTTATTCTAATATTCTTCCCCTTATAAGTAATATTTTTCTTGCATCTGGCTGCTTTCAGAATCTTCTCCTTCATATTCACTTTAGTGAAGTTAATTATGATGTGCCTGGGGGATGTCTTATTCGGGTTGAGTCATACTGGAGTTCTGAAACTGTCTGCTATCTGAATTTCAGAATCTCATGGCATATCTGGAAAATTCTCTTTCATAATCTCATAGAGAAGAGACTCTGTGCCTTGTGATGCCAATTCATCGCTTTCAGGCATCCCTATAAGATGAATATTGGTTTTCTTGGAGTTATCCCAGAGCTCTCTGAGAGAATGATCCATTTTTGCCTTCCATTTCTCTTCCTCTTTGAGTGTTGGGAGCATTCAAAAGCTGTCTTCAGTGTCAGAAATCCTTTCTTCTGCTTGCTCCATTCTGTTACTGAGGGTTTCTACCATATTTCTCAGATCTTTGAGGGCTGCAACTTCTTGTCTCAATGTGTCAAAATCTTTGGTGATTTTGTCTTTTAATTCATTAAATTCTTGAGACATCTTCTGAATTAATTATACAATTTCTACCTCCAACTTTACTTCCATTTTTTGGATCTTGTTTGCAATCCAAATTCTAAATTCGATTTCAGACATCTCAGCTATCCTTTTGAGGATGGGATTCTCTGGATTGGCTGGTTTGTCATTTTTGGCGGGAGTTGAACTGTTCTATTTATTCATGTTGCCAGAGTTTTTCCACTGATTCTATTCTATGATTGTTTTTCTTTCTTTCTTTCTTTTTTTTTTTTTTTTTTTGAGACAGAGACTCAGCTGTCAGCCTGGACAGAGTGCTGTGGCATCACAGCTCACAGCAACCTCCAATTCCTGGGCTCAAGCAAGTCTCCTGCCTCCACCTCCCAAGTAGCTGGGACTACAGGTACATGCCCCAACGCCCAGCCATTTTTTGGTTGCAGCCATCATTGTTGTTTGGCGGGCCTGGGCTGGATTCAAACCCACCAGCTCAGGTGTACATGGCTGGTGCCTTATCCTGTTGAGCCACAGGTGCTGAGCCTCTATGATTGTTTTTCAGTGTTTAGTTACATGAGCAGATAACGTGAAATTGGACTGGAAACTTCTATGGTTGTGGTTGACCAGCTATTCACCTAGGAACTGGGACTGGTGATTCCAGCTTTTTCTCTATAATTTTGCAAAAGACCTGTACAGTACTATAGTCTGTGAGTCTTGAGGCCTGCTTGGTGTAGTGAGGGTAGCTGGCTTTGTCTTGTATTCAACTGATCTCTGTCCAATCCTAGTGAATCAGTAACTCTGGGATGCACTCTCAGCTTTGGTGAAATACAAGCAACTAGGACATCCCTTCCTCCACCAGTAATATCTGGAGTAAAACCTGGGTCTCACTTTGGAGGGTCCTAGGATAATTTGTGCAGTTCAAGAGTTCCAGATCAATTGTCCCAGAGATCCCCCACCCTCTAGCTGGAGAGTTAAAAAGGACTCCAGCAACTAGATGTTAGGGGTCTATTGGCAGCTCAAGTGTTATTTGAGCAGCTCTGGTGCTCCAAGGAGTCAGAAATGCCCGTCCAGTAGGAGGTTTTAAGCCAGCTGGTTGATGCCTCTTACTCCACCTTGGTCATCCTTCACCACCAGACTCTGGTCACCCCAGTCTCTGGTAGTCTCTCTGGCAGTCTCTGTTAACCCAGTCTCTGTGGCCCTGTTCTGTCCAATAAGCAAATGTGCCAGGGCTATATGCCTGCCAGAGTCAAAGTGAGGTTGTTGCCTTCTCCTCATGGTTACCACAGTCTGCCACCATCCAGCAGGGGAAGCTGAGGTCTGCCTGCCTCGGGTGCTCAATGGCAGCTGAAGAAAGTTCCACCTGAGCTTAGTCCAAACTTGGAGATATCCAGACAGTAAAAGAATTTCTCCCTCAGCCATTGCACCTTTGTTACTGCTGCTCTGCAGTTCTGGAATCCCTATAGGCGAGGTCTGGTTCCCTCTGGAAGACCACAGAGTTGGGGAGATGACTCTCCAGAGTTAGAGCCCAGCAGGATCTCTCTACTAATGCTGAAGTTGGGTGTGAAGTGCCTTCTCTTGGTTCGTGCACCTCAGCAGTTTCCAAGCCTCCACCTGCACTGCAGGGACCCAAGCCTCCATCTGCTGCTGAGGTACTCTTGTTTTAGGGCCAGGTCAGTCACCTTTCCCTCTATGTCTTCCTGTAGAGCTACTGGATTCACAGGTACAGCACTGCTGTACAGCCACTGACTATGCAATGCCTGGTCCTAGCCAAGAAATGCAGACATTCTGGATTCTGTTGGAATTGGACTTCTAGATTACCAGACGGGGGGTGAGGGGGTAAACTGAAGGATCAAGGTGGCAAGGAAAATTATTTGTTCAAATTTTCTGCCAGACAAGAGAATTCTTAGACTTTCAGAAAGGGCTCTCTTGAGAATGAGTCCTAACTTCCAGCAATTCCCTCCAGTGGGTTGAGGAAGGAGAGCCTCAGTTTATCACTCACCAGTAGGGATCATACAGTAAGCAAGCAACTCTCTTAGGGAAGGGGACAGCCACATAACCTCTTTGGGATGAGATCTATGCCTGAATATAGTTCCTTTGGAGTTGACACCTTCCTCAATTATCTATCTCATCTCTCAGCTCAGCTCCCCTCCTTTGGCTTTGTTGGGTTCTTTCTGGCTGTTATCTCTCCCTCCAAACTGGAGCTTCTGTTCAGATGTGGCTCCAATCAGCCATAGTACCCCTTGTTATTGTTGGATGTGAAAATTGAAGTTAGGGAAAATAGCCAACCCAAGGATTTAGCAAAAAACCAAACACACTGAGACCAAATGAACAAATAAGCAGGTAAAAAGGCTACCAGACACACAAGCCCACAGATGCACAGTCTGAAACACATAAACATACAGACAAAACAAAACAAAGGAACAAAATATATAATAAAATAATGATAATTGTAAAATATTAAAAAAAAAGCTTCTAAAAATCTAATGTAAGTACTCTCAGAAACAGTAAGAAGGGAAGAAGAGGAAAAGAAGAATAAACAGGAAAAAATGTAGTGTTTATTAAAGTGTTAAAAAAGGAGAAAGAAAAAAGAAAAAAATTAAAAATAGAAAAAAAATTAAAAAAGTAAAAAATTAACAATAGCTCCTTCAAGAAAAGGATAAAAAAAGGAAAAAAGGCACAAAACACAAAAATATTATTCTTGTATATATATAGAAATACACATCTATACATATGAGGTAGATGTCAAATTTAGTAGGAATATGTTTATAATGCAATATACTTTCTGGACACCAGGTGGCGCTGTGAGTGGTCCCCAGGCTTATATCTGATTCACAATTTACATGTTACCATGGTAACCATCCTACCTGGCCTGTGGCCATTTTTGGAGTTTGTATAAAAGTTTGTTTCCTAATTGTTGCCCAACCTCGGCTGCTCTTTTCCAGACAGCAGCCCTATCTGACTTCCAAACTCCGTGCAGGAGTCCATGCTTCAAAAATCTTTCCACTTTGCTTCCACGTTTTCCTGCAAACTGGCAACTGCAATCAGCTGTGGTGGAGGGGCTGGCTGCCCGAGGCTCCCACTGCTGTGGCCCCTGAGACCTTGTCAGCAGCTCAGAGTTTCACTTTTCAGTCTAGCATCCCGCCAGTTCACCGCACAGCCTGAACTGCCAGACCATGCCAATATTCCCCACCAGGAATGATCCACTCTGTTTAATCACTCCTGTTCTGGGAAAAGTTGTCCGCAATTTCAGACAATTCAAAATATCTGTTTCCCCAGGGCCCGATATCCTCCCCTCAATTTCCCATCGGGCTGCCTAGCCCTCGGTGGCTCTGAGCAGTACCCCCTTCTGGTCACCAAACTCCGCTCAGGAATCCACACTTCACCGAAATTTTCATAAATTAGGTTTCCCAAACTGAGAACTGCTGTCCTCTGTGAGGGAGGGTCGGGCTGTTGGCCAGTGCAGCTGGGCAGGGGAAATCTACAGCAGAGTCCATGATTTTGAATTACACCTCATGTACAGCAATCCACCAATTCTCTGAGTCTCCAGCTATCTATCCACGCCAATAATCCACACTGGGCAAAGATCCAGAGCCCACTCCCTCTCACCTGATGACTTGGGAGAGGTGGGCTACACGTCTGTCCTGTCCACCATGATGCTCTGCCCTTATTCATACAGTGTATTTTTGATCCCCTTATATTCAACTTATTTGTATCCTCAGATGTAAACTGAGAATCTATTAGAATCATATATTTTTTAAAAGTATCTCAGGAATGGAAAACCCGAGATCATACACTCTTTCTATTAAGTGGGTACACACGGGCACAGAGTGATATAAAGGACACGGAAAACTAAGAAGAGGGGTTTTTAGGGGGTGGAGTAAAAATTTACCTATTGGATACAAAGAACACTATTGTAGTGATGGGAATACCGAATGTCCTGACTTGAGTTTTATAAAAGTTAGATATGTTAAAAAACAAACAAAAATATATCACTTTTATCCCTGTTGTTAATATTTTGAAATAGAAAAGATAAATTCTTCACATATTTCTGCTTTGCATGCTCACTTACTTCTACCCAAAATTGTTCTTTGTAAAGTGAAAGTAACTCCTATTTAAATGTAAACTTCTATAAATACTTAGCCCATGTTTGGGGGTTGATGAAGAGGTTGAACTGAATTCTAATTTTAGTCTTTGTTCTATACTGATTTCATGACTTTGGGTTTTTAACCCTCTCAAGATTTATTTCCTCATCAATAAAAATGAAACTTCATATGGTGGTTTTGTGGATTAAAGAATGTATCTAAAATGTTTCACAGACTATTTCATACAAGGTCTAAAAATTAAGTTCATAAGCTTGCCACCAAGAGCTTACACTGGCAGCACTGTACAAACAATTTAGTTAAGGTTTTATAACTTTGGTATATGGATATCTTACAGCTGTGTTTGTGGCAATGTGTGCTGAGTGGTGTTTACTATTGCTTTTGTATGCTTTTGTGTGCCATCTGAGAACATTGGACCTCAAATCAGAGCAATGTATAAACATTAAATTTCTTATTAAACATGGCAAGAGTGGAAGTTAAATTGGTAACATGTAAGTCCAAGTTTATGGCAGATAATTCCATGAAGAAAATGGGAATGTACAAATGTATTAAATATTTTTTCTGAGGGGAGTGAAAGAATTACTGATGAAAAAAGATCAGAATGGCCAGTAGCAAGCAGAGATGAAGAAAACATTGTAAAAATTTGACAAATTGTGCATCAAAATCCTCAGCTGACTGGGAAACACAGCAGACCAAATAAACATCAATAGAGAAGGCAGGGAAAGCTTAACTCAAAATCAACAACTCATAGCTTTTGCATCATACTAATTTTTAGCCAGTAAACAAATACCTGTATTGGAACACCTTTCCTACTCACTTGGTTTGGCCACTAAGATAAAGATTGAAAGGAAGACATTTTGATGACATTCAGGACATTGGGGGTAATAATACAACTGCTCTGATGGGCATTCTAGAAAGAGTTCCAAAATTTCTTTGAAGGGGAGACTAGACACTGGCATTGGTACATAGCTTCCCAAAGGAAGTACCTCAAAGTTGCATATGATGATAGTCAGCAATTAGATATATAGCACTGTTTATAGGGTTTGTTTATGAAATGAATTGTCAGACCCTTGGCTTGGTGCCCATAGTACAGTGATTATGGTGCCAGCCACATAAGCCGAAGCTGGCAGGTTCAATGCCAGCCTGGGCCAGCTAACCAACAATGACAACTGCAACAAGAAAACAGCTGGACATTGTGGCAGGTGCCTGTAGTCCCAGCTACTTGGGAGGCTGAGGCAAGAGAATCCTTAAGCCCAAGAGTTTGAGGTTGCTGTGAGCTGTGACTCCATGCCAGTCTACCAAGGGTGGCATAGTGACAGTCTGTCTCAAAAAATGATAATAATTGTAATGACAGACCAACATAAATATTCCCTGTCTAAAGCATTTAGGGAAACTTTTAATGATGAAACAGGTAAGTATTTTTATCAGGATGGTGATTACACAAATCTATATATGTAATAAAATTGCATAGAGCTTGCACTTGCACACACATAAATAAGTGCACATATTAACTGGTGAAATTTAAGTAAAGTTCTTTGACTGGACCAATGACAATTCTGGTGTTAAACTATAGTCAACACAAACTTTGATGTTTTACTATAGTCATGCAAAATGTTAACCTTGGAGAAGCCGGGTGAAGAACTAAAGGGCCTCTCTATACATTTCATTGTATGTTTCTATGAATCTATTATTATTCCCAATAAAAAGTTAAAAAAAAACAGGTAGCTTTGTGCTTTGTTTTTATTTTGGTAGTTGTGATTGTGGGTATAGGAACTGTAAAAACTGGACAAATGGATTTTGGTGTTTAAACTGACAGTGTATGGTTTGGATGGCCTTTCTTTAAGAGTAAATTCTTCAGCACTTGGTTTGACTGAGGTGGAGAGTCTGCAAGGCTGTCTGTCTGGAAAGTAGTTGGAACCCTGGAAGAATAAATCCAGAGCAGTATCTTTATTCTTGTTTCAATATATATTTTTAGTGAAATACTTATGTTCTGGATTATTTTCTTTGAAAATGGGTAAACTTAAAGGTTTTCTGTTTTTAAGTTGGCACTACAGGTAAAGCAGTGATGGGGTTTGAGTTTTTGAGAAAATTAAAAGTGTGTTTTCAAAGATGTAGAACTCTTCATATAGTCATAAAGTGGTAGAGGTGATAAAATGTGGTCAATTATTGGAAATAATTGGATTTAAGGGGCATCTCTGGAATGTGGGGAGGGGCGTACATTGAAGATGTAATGCTTATATTCCATAGTGGAGAGAAATGATGTGCTTTAAAATTACCAGTTGAGATGGACCTTAAGTCTATTCAAATGATTCCTTTCCCAAACACTCAGGGGTATTCTTCACAGAAGTCATCAATTTTTCAGTGGAGACATCCCTTGCTTAAGCTTTCGTACATAGTTGGTCACAAGGAAAAAAAAACATAAATAATTTATTTATCTATTCACAGCTAAAATTCTCTTATGTAGTCAAAGTTTTATATTTCCCATTTATGGCATCTTATGTCAAATAAAGTAATCAGAGTATTTTTCATTTCTCTATCAGTGTATTTTTCTTTAACCTTATTACACACACCTCTATACGTACACTCAAGATGCACTTATACTATCCTTTCATCTACCTATTCTAGATTTCATTCTCTTTAAGAGAAGTTTGGGGGTTTTTGTAGAGACAGAGTCTCACTTTATCGCCCTCAGTAGAGTGCCGTGGCGTCACACTGCTCACAGCAACCTCCAACTCCTGGGCTTAGGCAATTCTCTTGCCTCAGCCTCCCGAGTAGCTGGGACTACAGGCGCCCACCACGACGCCCCGATATTTTTTGATGCAGTTCGACAGGGGCCGGGTTTGAACCCGCCACCCTCCAGAGATGGGGCCTGCACCTTACTGACTGAGCCACAGGTACAGCCCTCTTTAAGAGAAGTTTAAGGTGAAGAACATTCAAACTATAGGGTTCATGGAAAATAATTATGTATATATTAACAATAATCATAAAGTTCTTTGTCAATGGAAAAAGGTGCTATACAGCTGTCATATAGGAAATGGTTTAGACATAATTAAACATTTAGTGTTAGTATTTCTGTCTTTAAATTTATGCTGCTTTCGCATGCTGATTTCTGCTAGATGCACTAAAACACATGTGAAGCTGTGAGAGTGACAGCTTGAAGTTGAGTAGATTGACATGAAAGAAAAATGCAATGAAATCCCATGTAGGACATATGGAGAATACATGCTTTTAGAAGTCTTTTATCCATAGTAGGTACATTTTCAATTATAGAGATATATTTTTATATGCTTCAATCATTTATACTACATTAGAAAATATTTGTCAGATAATGAATAGATTGTATTAATATTTTTATATGTATTTTTGAAATATGAAGATATTTCCTCTACTTCACAATGTTTACTAAAATGTCAAATGTATTAAAGAGCTCTAAAATAATTTACATTTATTAAAGATAAACATACATTATGTCTAATATTGATGTTTAAAAACCCAACATCGCACAATAATCCACTTTTCAAACAGTTTTCAATAAAGTTGCCTTCAAACAGAAATTTAAAATTAAAAATTATTCTGTATATGTATTAAGTCAGATGGCAATCTGGCAATTAAAAGAACATTGAATCTTTTCAATAAAAAGTTGTCCAAGTGATTTTTATATTGCTGTTTATAATAGTCACACATTATATTATATAATATATAACTACATATGTTTACTTAAACATTTATTGAGTCATATTTATGCAATTAAAAATTACAACATTCTTCTAGTGACGAGCAATTTAATTCTTTGTAAGTAAAGGAGAGTTAAAACAAAGGGTAAAAGAACAGTTTTGCTTCTGTCACAACGATTGCAGCCAGATGAATTAATGTGAATGCTGAAATAATAATTAAAGACCCATCCTCTCTCCTCTTTTCCTTCCTTCCTTCCTCACTTCCTGCCTCCTTTCTTTCTTTCCCTTTTTTTTCTTTTTTATTAAACTGAAGTTTCACTGCATAATTTCCTTTAGTATTTGGTTCCTTTTATTCTTTACTCCCACTTAATTTAAAGTACACAAAAATTAATTGTTTCTAGCTCCTTTCTTCACTGAAATTATAACACTGAATTAACAATGTTATACTCTACTTTTTAATTGAATACACCTGTATGTGCTGATTATGAGTTTAGGAAATGAAATTAACAGGAAGAGTCCAGGAAAGTATTCTTCATTCTGTGTCATAGAGAAAAATCACGTTTATCAGCTTGATAATATTCCTCCAATAAATGTACTGCTTTCCAACTAAGATATGCATGGCTATACGAAATCATGTCATCTCTCTTTTTACTGCAAGATTTTAAAACTTTCATGAATAATCTTCATACCAATGAATGGATATTTGCATCCCCATTTAATGGTTTGAGAATTTTTCATTTCAAGATTGTTTCATACATATTTTAAGCTAAGCCCAATGCTAAAAATTTAACGTGTGTTCTATGTATTTTTATTATTAACAATCCTCCAGTTAAGATCCTTTCCTATATGTTTTAAACCACTTTTATTCTTAGAACACTTTATAAATGGATTAATTAAAAAGTAAGCGAATACATTTTAAATCTTCTTACATATTAGCAATTATGAAAAAAACTTTGCCTCAATTTATACATTTAAAAAAAAATAAGCCCTTGTAGAAATGACATAGTCTTCATTGCCTGATGTTATTATTATTTTTAGCAAGATTAAACATTATATATTCAGACAAATGATATTTATATTACTCTAAAATTGACTTTACTTTTATTAATAGAAGAGTAGGAAAACCTTCACAGGCATTTTGGGCATTTTGTTATTTTTCTAATTTTATTTATTTTAAAATAATTAAAGACCCATCAAAAGTCATAAAATGCTCCTGTGTTTTTACTTCTGCCAGTGGTAAAACTTGAAGACACTATAGTTCATTATCAAAAATAAAAAAATTGACATTGGCCAATAAAGTTCATTACTAACTTTACTAGGATTTCAGCAGTTTTTCCATGAAATCATTCATTTTGTTACATTTTGGGGCATCTTATGTTACATTTCATCACATGTATATGAACATATCGTTACATTTTTTCATTTTATATTAAACCATTTAAGTTATATTTTAATACTAATTGGTTTGAGTTACTTAGTGAGCTATATGTTATTGAGACAATTATTACGTTGTCATGTACATTGGTAATATTTTTATGTAATTTTTATTTATTTGATTTTTATGTTTGGTTTGTTCTTTGTGTTAATCCATTTCTTTTTTTCCTTTTTTTTAGTTCAAAGTTTGATAGGCCACATTTAAAAAGTATAAATATGAGAGATACCATTTATCTTCTTTCTTCATCAGTTTCTCATTAATAAAATATAGATGTAAATTACACTTTCCTTATAGGCTTGTTCTACACATTAATCCTTATAACACTGTGTGAGAACTTACGATACTGATTTCCCAATAGTATGTTAATCATATAATTGAATCCTAACTACTGATATTATTTAATTCTTATTATACCACACCCTTTGTGTGACTACTTTCTTCTCGTCACATAGATATGCTCAGCTTAGAGAGAGTTGAATATATATGTTCATAAAAAAATTAGTCTGTAGTTTCATTTTAATTTTCTATATTTTAGAGTATTAAGTGCCTATTACAATTACTTTTATTTTCAGGTTTTAAAATATGTTCCTTTCTCAACGTTAATTTTTGTCTTAATTTTTTTTCTTTTTCTTATATTCAGCTAAATTAATCAGTTTTTTGGCCCTGTATTATTTTATCAACTGTAATTTCATTTTTTGTCAGTTTTTATTTTTTTTTTAATTATTTATTTGCTTAGCTGTTTTAGTTCTGCTTATTGAATTTTATAATTTTATTTTGAAAGAATTTTAGATATAAAATTAAGAACATTTGCCAATATAAGAAAATTTCTATATATTTTAACCCAGTGTTCTTTGACATTAATATCTTAAATAACCATGGTATATTTAAAAATGTAGACTTAATGAGTATAATACTGTTAACTAAATAAGAGTCTCTCATAAGAATATTTTCTTATGTTTCTCAGTTTTTGGAGATTTTGTTTATCATTTTTGGTGTAAATATTACGTGTATTATATATAGAGAGAGTATTATCCATAGTTTTGTTTTAATTTGAGATGATTTTAAGTTCACGTGCAGTTTGAAGCAATAATGCAATGTTCTCAGGTAACCTTTGACCAGTTTATATCAATGGAAGCATATTATAAATTTATAATAAAATACCATGACCAGGATTCTGCTATTTATATAGTCAGAATATGCATTTTCATCACCAAAGAGATCTTTCCTCTTATTTTTTATACATTCTATTCCTTTTCATCCCATCATTTCCTTAGCTTCTGGCAACCAGGAATCTATTCCCCATCTCTAAAACTCTGTCATTTTAAGATCGCAATATAAGTGAAATCACACAATAGGTAAATTTTTTGTTAAGGGTTTTTAAAATACATAGTATAATTAATTCTCTGTGAGTTAATTGAGGTTATTGTATAAATGAATAGTAAAATTATTTTTAATATTGAGCAATGTTTTGTGGTATATATGACTGGTATCTGTTTAACTATTGAAAATCAATTGAATTGCTTGTAATTTGAGCTTCTTATGTATAAAGGTATTATAAACATTAATATCTAGGTTTTTTTGTGTAAACATTAATTTTTGGTCCTCTGTAAGTAATTTGCCTTTTTCTCTCCATTTGCTTTTGGTATTCTATCCTTTTTACTACATTTCAACAGAATTATCTAGTGCCTCATTTTGGCTTCCTTCATTTTTTTTTTTTTCTAGAGTTTGATGAGATTTTTGAATACCTGCAAATACAATTTTCATGAAATTTGCAAGTATTTGCTCACGGTCTCTGCAATGTTTTTCTTTCTCATCTCTCTTGTTCCGGAATTCCAATTATGTATATGTTAGATTGCCTGAAATTGCCCCCTAACTCACCAGTGGTCTGTGAATTACTGTGTTCTTTTTGTTTTTCTTTTTGTCTTTTAGTTGAATAATTTCTACTGCTATATTGTCTTCTTCATTAATATTTTTTCCTACAGTGTGTAATTTGCTGTTTATCTCATATGGTGTGTTTTCATCTTAGATATTACACTTCTCATCTCTTGAAATTACACTTTGCTTGTGAAGTTTTAAATTTTTCTTCCATCATGCTCATCTATTTTCTGGCTATTTCTATTGACTGAATTGTTACTGATGACATTTTCCTGCTTCTTTCCATGTCTTATATAATTTTAATAAGCATGTGTGTTGAGAATTTTACATTTCAGTCTCCTGGATTTTCCCATATAACATTAAATATTATTGGGCTTTCTTCTGGTGTAAAGTTAAATCACTTGGAAGTATTTATTTTGAGGTTTGCTTTGCTCTGCTTTATTTTTAGCAAGTTTAAATAGTCTTTAGTTTTAGACCAATTTTATCCACTTAATGAAGTAATAACTTTCAGAGAACTATTCAATGCCTCATCTATTAGGTCTTTTCATTCTAACTGTAGAAACAGTAATTATTTCTGCACTTGTTGAGCACTGGAAATTATGCTGCTCCCTTCTTCCCAGTAGTCTTTCGGTAGCCTCAGTAATTTCCTTTCTACAGCTACCTATCAGCTCTCAGCCAGCAACTCGTAAAAGCTTGGGGTTCCTCAGAGCTGACTCCCTCTTCCTGTGCATTTCTCTTTTGTCTGGTATTTTGCCCCGCAAATTATAGGTGTCTTTCTTCTAGAACTCCGTATTCTGTGACCTCTGCTCTGCAAGACCATTATTTTCACTTTGAGCTTTACCTTCTCCTTCATTGCTCTGTGGTCTGAAAATTTTCTGAAGATAGTGAACTGAAGACAGTCAAGGGGGTTGTTTTTTTAAATTTCTATTATTTCAGCAATTGCCATTCCTTACTTTCTAAGGCACTGTCTGAAAATTCACCCATTTCAATATGAGTGAGAGGAAAGGCTTTCATCTGTTTTATCTTCTCCTCAAAACAATACTGTGTAACATTTATAGTAACGACAACCATTTTTTGTGCTCATATTATTATATTGAATTTAATTACCTTTCCTTTAGCCACGTTTGAACATAACTGAACCAACCTTCTCTCCATTTCACATTTTTGCGAAGGAGACATATGAAGTTTTGGCCACAAGTGCATTTCCTTCAAAGTTGCATTTACGTCATTTGTATAAGAAACGAATTCTGGGCCAATTCTTAGAATATAATTGGTTGACAGTGACTATAAGCAATCATTACATGTTCAAGGGATGTTGAAATGTCAAGCTTCTGTTATGTGTTATTGTAAGGGTAAACAGCAATACTAAAGGACAAAAACTGTGGACACCACCCATAACAGGATGTAGCAAGCTTCCTTGAGCAGGAAACTTACCAAGAAGTGTTTACCCAAAGAAATTTACCACATCCATAGGAAGCAAGTCAATTTCACACCCATATCCTTAGCAACATTAAGCAGAGCATTTAAGCAAAACAAAAACAGGAAACCTCCATCTAAAAGAGGCTTTGAGGCGGAACTCAAGTACTATATAAGTAACCCAGTTTCGTTTAATAAACGAGCCTAGAGCATTGAGCTCTTTGCTTCAGCTTTTTCTCTTAATTCTTGTGTCCGTGTGTTTTTGTGTAACTTATGGGCTTTTGGGGGGCTAACACTCCTCTCCCGAACCACCCTGACAAGGTTAATTAATCCAAGACACTACCCTTTCCCCGTCTTGTCCGATTATTACCTTCTCCGTGGGTTTCGTGGTAACTATAGCCCTAACTCTCCTTTTACTTAAACTACTATAAATCTCTATCTCCATTCATATGGTAACCGCCGCCCTTGGTTCCCGCCGGACGGGAATCGAAGGGCAACATGTTATCTTCTGATTGCTTCTATTGGTACAAATATTAAACACAGTCTAGCAGAGGAGGCTTCAAGATGGCTGATTAAATGCATCTAGTACTCACTTCTTTCATGGACAGGAGCAAAAATAGCAAGTAGATAATTGTATTTTAAATATATTATCTAAAAGATAATGCTGGAGTTCAACAGAAAGTTTATGAGAAGCAAGGAAAGAAAAGAAGGGGAGGAAAAGAAGGCAACTTGTTTGCCCAAGATTGGCTGGGAGTCTGAAGTGGCTCTCTACTACAGAGAAAAGGTAAATTAGAAGCCTTCATAAGGCTACATTCCTGTGGCAGACTCCCCCAATCCTAGTAACTAACATAGGGAGCATCCTGGAGAGCACACTGGGTCATTGTTTCCAGAGACAGAGTGCAATCTGGCACCCATGAACCCCAAATCTAAAGCAGCTGCATGAGAAAGCGTATTGGCTTTGGGATTAATTATAAATACTTATGTTGTTAACTATTGTGACAATTAAGATGCTTTTAACCACAAATGCAGGGAAAAAAACCTAAATACGTTTAAATAATAGAGAATTTTATCATCTCAGCTATATCAATAGGAATTAATAATAAGGGGCCAAGATTCATTAATTGCAGGGCTAAGAATAGCCATCAAGTATTTGTTTTCTATCTTCTTACTCTGCCATTCTCAGTACTTTTTCCCTTTCATATATGCTCACTAGATGGGCATTCAATATTTAGGCAACTTAACATCTTTTGCTGGTGTCTACATAAATATGAACATGTCATTCTTCTAATTCATCTTTGAAGAGCAAGAGAAACCTTCCATAAGTCTCTTAAGTTACCTATCCTTGTCTTTTATTGGTCAGAATTGTTTAAGAATGAAGCCTTTCATGGAAAGACTTATGAGAATTTTCCAACCAGCATTACAGAACAGAATGAAACTCTAAAGAAAATGACTTGATACATGATGCTAACTTTATTTCAAGGATAATACTGTGCATAGCAGGCACCATTTCAGCTACATAGCAGAGAAGTTAGCTTATTCCATACCTGAATGCCTTAGGGAAGTAGGGTTTAATTCTGTCCCAGAAACCCAGTCGAAAGGGGCAGGGGTACTAACCATTACTCTGTCCCTGGATCTGAGATCTGAGGATTCAAACATCCTTTTTTTTTTTTTTTTTTTTGGCTGGGGCTGGATTTGAACCCTCCATTTCTGGTATATGGGGCTGGAGCCCTACTCCTTTGAGCCACAGGCACCACTAAGGATGCAAACATCTTCCCTAAAGAAAATAACTGCTAGAATAGTTTGAATGTAGTTTTTGCTCACAAGTAAAAAGGTAGAGCATGGCTGTTGAGTAGGAAATCAACTTTATTTCACATTTGTTTTTTAGAAGTGACATAAATCAAGAAGTGTTAGATCCCCTTTCAGGACTGAAGCAATTGTTTTGCCTGGTGCTGAAAGTGCTGCCAGTAAACATCCCTCACCATCAGGCTGCTCTTGGAAATGCCTCCACTAAAATACCTGTCTCAGACTGTGCATACGGGCTCCAGTCCTAGTGCCTTGGGGATACTGAGGCCTCCTCTAGACCAGGAGTTTGAAAACAGCCTGGAAAACACAATGAGATCCCATATCTACAAGAAAGTAAATTAAAATTAAATTAAAAATTAAAAAGAAATGCCCAGTTATGGTGACACACTCTTGTAGTCCCAGCTACTCTGGAGGTAGAGGAGGGAGAATTGCTTGAATCTAGGAGTTGGAGCCTGCAGTGAGCTATGATCGCCCTGATCTCACTCCAGGCTGGGTGACAGAGCGAGACCCTACCTCTACATAAAAGAAAATAAATCTAAAATAAAAGATTAGATAAATTATCACTCAATGTCAAATCCTTTCCTCAATGAAGCCACCATCTAATAATTGATTAATAGAGACAGATAAGGGCCTGCCCCCTTTGCCCAATTGAGGATGAACTGAAAGTTCATTTTGGCTTTAGAGAGGGTCAGATGATCACGTTGCTGAGCTGCACAACAGACTTATGCTACCTTTTCCCCCCACAGACTATGATTCCAAGAGCACAGCCAACCTCACCTGCTGGATGCCTGTCTTCATTTACATCTTTGTGTCTGTTTCCTAGGGGGAACGTTGGATATTGTTTTCAACCATTTTGGTTGTAAATGTCCAAATATGCAATAGTATATGTGTGTTCATAGGGGGCTAGTAATATCAAACATGTTTATAAAAAATGATAAATATACATATGGATATATAGACACATCATATCTAGCTATATGTCTGATGTAGCATATGACTGAAAATACATAAATGTGTATATTAACTAATACCATTTCCTAGAAAATATATATTTTGGTGTTTTCATTTTACTCAAATAAATATCAGAAACTTTTGCTTAGCCTATCATCATAAAACCTATAAATCAAAGCTAGAAAAATCCATTCGAAGATAAATCTAATATTCACTTCATTGTATCCCACTGCCTTTCTTATGGAAAAAAACAAATGACCCAACCATTTAGAAAAAAATCATGATAAAAACCTAATAAGAAAGAATTCATAACAAAAATTGCATACTAGAACATTTCTTTCAAATTTAAAGTGAATTTGATTCTAAATTAATTCCAAAATTCGGAACAGAAATTTAATTATTTAGTTTTCTATAGCCTAAGATTATTCATACTATGATTTTATTTTCAAAACATATATATGCACATGTGTGTATTTACAAATGAGTGGTGACATCAAATCCTCAATTTCAATTTTAGAAAAAGTGAGAATCAGTGTTATTAAATTTTGTGGAGAATATAAAATATTCTAAAGATAAATACCAAATATTTAATGTTATGACATCATTCTTAAGAAATTCATGTCACCGTATATTAATTTTTACTCTCTATTTGACAAACACATAATATAGGATGTAAATCAGCATCTGTAAATATCTAAACATAAGTATTAATTCTCCTAATAAGCTATAGGGGGGGGTTCAGAGTTGCTTTGGGCAGAGCTGCCATTTGCTGCTTCTGGTTTGGATGGGGCCTGAGAATTTTATACATCTATAAAGTTCTCAGGAGCTGCCGATGCTGCTGGTGCAGGGACAATGCTTGGAGAACCACTGGTATAGAGTATCAGCCCTCCCCAGACCAAGACCAGCCCACTGTTGGAGCACAGCCTCCTCCTCCAGCATGTTTATTAGATGACCTGCACTCCTCCCAACATTCTGCCAGGGTCTGATCTGGGAGAGACAACTCCCCAACTCTGAGGACGCTCATGGACAACAGTGAAAAATAATCATGAGGAGGAATCAACAGAAAAACTCTGGCAATATGAATAATCAGAGTAGATCAACTCCCCAAGGAACAACAAGGTAGATACAGCACAAGATCCCTTGCATGAGCAAATGGCTGAGATGTCAGAAATTGAATTAAGAATCTGGATCAGTGGAATGGAGGAAGAGATGGAATTAAAATTTCAAGCAGCAATCCAAAAGATGTTTCAGGAATTCAATAAATTCAAAGAAAAAATGACCAAAGATTTTGACACATTGAGACAAGAAGTTGCAGCCCTCAAAGATCTGAGAAATACAGTAGAATACCTCAGTAACAGAATGGAGCAAGCAGAAGAAAGGATTTGTGACATGGAAGAAAAAGCTTTGGAATGCGCCCAAACTTCCAAAGAGGTAGAGAAATGGAAGGCAAAAACAGATCATTCTCTCAGACAGCTCTGGGATAACTTGAAGAAAACCAATATCCACCTTATAGGGATACCTGAAAAGGTTGAAGTGGCGTCACAAGGCACAGAGTCTCTTCTTTATGAGATTATGAAAGAGAACTTTCCAGACATGCCAAGAGATTCTGAAATTCAGATAGCAGACAGTTTCAGAACCCCAGCACGACCCAACCCAAATAAGACATCCTCCAGGCAC
>CAUYON010088277.1:0-25876 GCA_963573935.1 Arctocebus calabarensis
AATTGTCTTACTCCCTATTTTTTTTTTGTCATTCTAATAAATTTGTAGTTATTTCCTATATGATTTTATTTGAGTTTTTTATGTTTTTATATATACCCATGTTTATTAGGTTTCCACTTTTTGCTTTCACAAAATTAAAAAGGCTTAAAATTTATTAACAGTAACAATGTTTAAGATAAGGACTAGAAACAAAAACCTCGTAAGGAACAAATGAAGATAAATACATTCAGAAAGGAAATCAGACAATTGTTGCATCAAAATATTAAGCAATAATAATAATAATGATGCAAAGAAAGTAACATTCACATTTTCAAATAAGAGTATGTTTATTATAGAATGCTTTGACTCTGAGGTTCAGTATGGAATCATCATTTAACTTCTTATTATTATATTTTTTCCAAGTCTCAAAAAATAGACAACTAATATTTATAAATAAAAGTAAAAGATAATTTTAAAGAACAATCATGTCAAATCTTATAAACAATAGAAAAAGAAGAAATACTTCAAAATCATTCTGCTAAATCTGGATACACCTGATTATTAAAATTGGAGAAAACATATTATTATAAAGGGGAAATTACAAACATATTTTACTTATAAATGAGGATGCAATATCCTAAAGAACATATCAACAAGTTGAATTAAAAATTACTATTTAAGTAATGTACTTTGGTTAAAATTAAATCCAATTTATGTGAGAATTAGTTACTATTTTCTTTTCTTATCTTTTTTTTCCCTTTTCCTTTCCTTCATCCCCTCCCTCCTTCTCTGCCTGGTCTCCTCTTCCCCTATACCCCACTATGTTATTAATTGTCATTAATTGTCCTCATATCAAGGTTGAATACATGGGATTCTCCATTCCTGTGATGCTTCACTAAGAATAATGTGTTCTAACTCCATCCAGGTTAGTACAAATATTGCAAAATCTCCATTTTTTTCAAATAGCTGAATAATATTCCATGGTATTCATATACCACAGCTTACCAATCCATTCCTGGGTTGAAGGACATTTAGGCTATTTCCACATTTTAGTGATTGTAAATTGGACTGCAATAAACAGCCTAGTACAAGTGTCTTTATAATAAAGACATGATAAACAGCCTGGCACAAGGTTGTTTTTTTTTTTTCCTTCTGGGTAGATGCCCAGTAATGGGATTGCGGGATCAAATGGGAGGTCTAGGTTGAGTTCTTTGAGGTTTCTCCATACTTCCTTCCAAAAAGGTTGTATTAGTTTGCAGTCCCACCAGGAATGTAAAAATGTTCCCTTCTCTCCACATCCATGCTAGTATCTGCAGTTTTGAGATTTTGTGATATAGGCCATTCTCACTGGGATTAGGTGATACCTCAGGGTGGTTTTAATTTGCAATTCTCTAGTTATTAGGGATCATGAGCATTTTTTCATCATCCCTAATTATCAAAATTATTCTGCATTTTGTATGGAACCAGAAAAAACTCCATATAACTAAGGCAGTTCTTAGTAATAAAAACAAAGTCAGGGGTACCACCATACCAGATTTTAGGCTGTACTAAAAAGCCATAGTGGTCAAGACAGCATGGAACTGGCACAAAAATAGAAACATAGACATTTGGAATTGAATAGAAGACCAAGAAATGAAGCTAACATCTTACAACCACCTAATTTTTGATAAACCAAACAAGAACATACCTTAGGGGAAAGACTCCCTATTCAATAAATGGTGCTGGGAGAATTGGATATCCACATGTAAAAGACTGAAACTGGACCTGGTCCTTTCTCCACTCATAAAAATTGATTCAAGATGGATAAAGGACTTAAATTTAAGGCATGAAACAATAAAAATCCTCAAAGAAAGAATAGGAAAAACACTGGAAGATATGGGCCTGGGGAAAGACTTTATGAGGAAGACTGTCATGGCAATAGCAACAACAGCAATAATAAACAAATGGGATTTAATTAAACTGAAAAGCTTTGTACAGCCAAGGAAACAACAACCAAAGCAAATAGACAACCTACCCAATGGGAAAGGATATTTGCATACTTTGAATCAGACAAATGCTTAATAACCAGGATCTATATAGAACTTCAATTAATCCACAAGGAAAAAACCCAACTATTCCATACATCATTGGGGAAGACAGATTAATGGAACCTTCTCTAAAGATGACAAATGAATGAATGCCTATATGATTTTTTTTTTTTGCAATTTTTGGCAGGGGCTGGGTTTGCACCTGCCACCTCCAGTATATGAGGCTGGTGCCCTACTCCTTTCAGCCACAGGTGCCGCCCTATGATTTTTTAAGGTAGATTTTCTCAAATGACTTGTAATGTGAAAATATAGTCTGCTAAAGTGGCTCTCAAATCTCGGCAGAGAGAATAGTTTTCAAATTCAGTTATGGAAAGTAAAATCAAAAGAGTTCAGGGAAGAGTTTTCTTCATGCTATGAGAAGCCTATTTCATCATGTGACAAGTATTTCTGCTTTATGTTTCTTCCTTTCTTATTTAACCCTTTAATATATATCTGAAAGGCTGAAGCGGCTCATTCACAGTCTACTCACTTCCTCACTTACTTTTCCATATGTGTGTGTCAGGAAGAGCCTGTTTTTTGGTTAAGAAATCACATTCATATTGTTTTAGGAAAAGTGTGAACAGTAGCGACCCATACCCTGGAACTGTGACCTGAGACAGCCCACAGGATGACAGGGTCTGCCCCTTGGACACTGAGACCCCCTGAGATGAGGCTCTTGTGCTTGGGCACCTGTACCCTCCTTCTCTCACTCCTGCTTCCCTGGCCGGCCACAGGTGAGTGGGGGGAGGGATATGGGTTTTCCTTTATCCTGGACCAAGAGCACTCCTAAGGCGTCAGTCAGCCTTTTCCTGGTTCCTGAGCCTGAAGACCTAAAAGTTGTTCTCATTTTAACCTCTTCTCTCTCCACTTTCAGGTTCCCTTTCCTTTTCTATTTTATCTTTTCTTCATGAGGATAAAATAATACAATTATGCATAGCTGATTCATAAACTAACAATATTAGAAAAGTGAAAAGGGATAGCTTTTTAAATTTTTTGTTAAATAATTCTCTCAGTTTTACATGATACCTTTTTTTCTTGTTGGTTTTATAACTTTATTTGATGTATAAAAGTGAAAAGGAATAGCTTTTTAGAATATTTTGTTAAATAATTCTTAGTTTTACATGGCACCTTTTTTTTTTTTTTTTGGTTTTATAACTTTATTTGATGTATCTGAAAATAACCAGTTAGTTCTCATCCACATTGACTAACTGTGGATTTTTGAAAGTGGTAACAGGTATGTAGGTAACCAAAGTATTGAGCTTGTTTGGTGAATCTTCATTGTTTTCTGGATAACAGCTCATGGATACAGTATGGTACATTCCTTTTGCCTTTGGCCCAGACAGCTTTGTTGAACCTGGTATTAATGTGCATGTCTGGAGTCCCCATCTCTTTCATGGCAAATTTCTGGATCTCTTTGAGTGCCCAAGGGACTGAAGCCCACTCCCTAAATGCACTTGCGAATATTGATGGCAAAACGACCCTTTTTCTCAGCACCCTTCTTTGTGGGAACCATTCTGCAGGCCCCCATGGTGCCTTTTCTAAAGCTGAGCCTAGTGAAGTGTATAAGCCTCCCTGAGGGATGGTTGCTGCCTGCTGCTGGCAAGACATGGAGTTAAGACTCTGGGATCAAGGAACCACGCTGCACCTTACAGAGGGTATGACCTTTGACAGAGTCTTTAAATTCCTTTTTGTTGTTTGCTTTCACTTTTTTTTTTTTTTTTAATTGTTTGGAGTTCATTGAGGGTACAATGAATAAGGTTACACTGATTGCATTTGTTAGGTAAAAATCCCTCTTATAATTGTCTCCCACTCCCAATAGGTGTGCCATTCACCTTAATGACCCATCCCTCACCTTCCTCCCCTCTCCTCACTCCCTCAATTCCTATGTCTCCCACCTTAAATTGATTTGAGCTTTTCTGTTATGTGGGTGTGTATTAGAATGTCTACTGGCTTCATATTAGAATTGAGTACATTGGATTCTTGTTTCTCTGTTCTTGTGGTACTTTACTAAGAAGAATGTTTTCCAACTCTATCCAGGTTAATATAAAAGATATAAAGTCTTCATATTTTTGATGGCCAAATAGTATTCCATGGTATACATACACCACAGCTTATTATTCTATTCCTGAGTTGGTGGACATCTAGATTGTTTCCACATCTTGGTGACTATAAATTGAGCTGTGACAAACAGCCTAGTGTAAATGTCCTTATGATAAAATGATTTTTTTTCCTTCTGACAGATACCTAGTAATGGGATTGCAAGATCAAATGGAAGTCGATTTTGAGTTCTTTGAAGATTCTCCATACTTCCTTCCAAAAATTAGTTTGTAATACCACCAGCAGTGTAAAAGTGTCTCCTTCTCTCCACATCTGCACCAGCATCTGGAGCTTTGAGATTTTGTGATGTGGGCTATTCTTACTGGAGTTAGGTGATATTTCAGGGTGGTTTTGATTTGCATTTCCCTGATGATCAGGGATGATGAGCATTTTTAAAAATGTTTGATAGCCATTCATCTGTCTTCATCAGAGAAGGTTCTATTCATAACTCTTGCCCCATGGTAGATGGGATTGTTTGCTCTTTTTATGTTGATTAATTTGAGTTCTCTGTAGATTCTAGTTATCAACCCTTTGTCATATTCATACTCTGAAAATATCTTTTCCCATTCTGAAGGTTGTCTTTTTGCTTTGCTTGTGTCCTTAGCTGTGCAGAAGCTTTTCAGCTTAAGTAAGCCCCATTTGTTAATTTTTGTTTTTGTTGCAATGGCCATTGAAGTCTTTCTCTTAAAATAGTTCCCCAGTTTGACACTATGAAGAGTTTTTCCCACACTTTCTTTTTATGATTTTTATCATTTCAGTCTTACATTTAATTTTTTTATCCATTTTGAGTCAATTTTGTAGGTGCTGAAAGGTGTGGGTGTAGTTTCAGTCTTTTACTTTTGGTTATCCAGTTCTCTCAGCACCATTTATTGAATAGGGATTCTTTCCCCCAGTGTATGCTTTTGTTTGCTTTATCAAAGATAAGATGATAAGTAGAGACTGGTTTCATCTCTTGGTTTTCTACTCTGTTCCATATGTCTACATCTCCATTTTTTTGCCAATACCATGCTGTTTTGATTACTGTGGACTTGTAATATAGTCTGAAGTCAGTTAGGGTGATGCCTCCAGCTTTTATTACTAAGAATAGCCTTAGCTATACAGAGTTTTTTCTGGTTTCATACAAAACAAAGTCCTATTTTTTTTCCAATTCAAAATATGATGTTGGTATTTTAATGGTGATTATTGCATTAAATCTGTAGATTGGGTAGAATAGACATCTTGACAATATTGATTCTTCCCAGCCAAAAGCGTGGTATGCTCTTCTGTTTGATAGTGTTTTCTCCAATTTCTTTTCTTAGGATTTCAAAATTCTATTTGAAAAGATCCTTCGCCTCTTTTGTTAAGTATATTCCTAAGTATTTCATTTTTTTTTTTTTTGAAGCTACTGCGAAGGGAATTGTGTCCTTGATTTGCTTCCCAAATTTGTTGTTATTAGCATATACAAAGACTACTGATATGTGGACATTGAGTTTATATTCTGGGACATTACTGTATTTCCTGATGACTTTGAAGAATTTTGTGCTGAATTAAGGGTTTTCTAAGTGTAAGATCATATCATCAGCAAAGAGTGAGAGTTTGACCTCCTCTGGCATCCTATTTGGATGCCCTTTATATCCTTCTCTTGCCTGATTGCATTGACTTGAACTTCCCTGCTGAATAATAGTGGTGATAGTGAACATCTTTGTCTGGTTCCTGTTTTAAGTGGAAAGTTTTCAGTTTTACTCCATTCAGTATGATGTTAGCTGTGGGTATGTCATAGATGGCTTCAATCAGCTTATGAAATGTGCCATCTTTGCCTATTTTCTTACGTGTTCTTGTTAGAAAAAGATGCTGAATTGTGTCAAATGCTTTTTCTGCATCTATTGAGAGGATCATATGGTCTTTGTTTTTGCTTCTATTGATATGGTGAATTATACTTATAGATTTGCATATGTTAAGCTACTCTCATGTTTTATTTGTTGCTCCAAATGACCATAGGGCCAGGTCTATTTGTATGCAATAAGGAAGTCAGCAGGCTTTTCTGATTCTAAATCAGGTTACTCAGGTTTTATAGAGGAGAGGCCAGTGCTTTCTGATCAAAAATGGCCTTTTGATTTAAAATATTCTTCATATCAAAGAATCCTATTTGGGGGTGAAATTTCTTTAGCTCCTTTACCAGCCTGTGCCTTTCTAGTCTGGAACTCAAGTCTTTCACATTTATTGAAAGAATTGATAGGTATGGTGTAATTTTGTATTCCTGGTTTTGTGGAGATGTGTTTAGTTTTATCCCTTGTGCCACTGTGGAAGTTAGGCTTTGTTCTTTAATTTCTGAGTGTGATGGACCATTATGCTGGTCAGCATAAAGAATGGGTTTGAATATTTCTTGTAGAGCTAGTCTAGTTGTGGCAAATTTCCTCAGCATTTGCATGTCAGTAAAATATTTGATTTCTCCATCATAAGTGAAACTCAGTGCAGCAGGATACAGGATCCTGGGCTGAAAATTGTTTTGTTTAAGAAGGTTAAAGACCAGTGACCACCCTCTTCTGGTTTGAATGGTTTCAGATAATAGGTGTGCTTTCATGCTGATATTTTTCCCTTTGTAAACAAGACTTTTCTTACACCTGGCTGTCTGCAAGATTTTCTCTTTCATATTGTCTTTGGTTAATACAATGTGCCTAAGAGATACTTTGTTTGGATTGAGTCATGCTGGGGTTCCGACTCTGTCTCCTATCTTAATTTCTGTATCTCTTCAATGCTTGGGAAGTTCTCCACTATGATGTCTTAAAGTAGAGTTTCAGTGCTTTTAGGGACATCCTGTTTTCCTTTAGGAATTCTTATAATTCACATGCTCTATCGTTAGGAATAATAATTCTATAACTCTCTCAGGAAATATTCTGTTTCATTCTCCTTTTATTCTGCCTCTTTACATGATTGGTTAATTCAAATGTCTTGTCTTCCATTTCTGAAATTCTTTCTTCTCCACATTCTACTCTGTTACTGAGTCTCCTTACTATGTTTTTAAGCTCCTTGAATGCCTCTTTTAATTCCATAAGCTCTTCTATCCTTTCCCTAATTATGTTCATATCTTTGGTAATGTTGTATTTAATTTCACTAATTTCTTGACACAGTTTTGGACTACCTTTCGTTTTCTTTTTCCATCTTCTCAATTCCATTGATTTTATTTGCTGCCCATATTCTGAATCCTATTTCTGACATTTCAATAATTTATGAATAATATTTTCAGCTGTTTCTTCCTTGAAATCTCTTGTGGGAGTTGATGTACTGATTTTTCATGTTTCCTTGTTCTTCTGGTCCCTCCACATGTGTATTTTCAGCTTATTTTTTATATTAATGATAGTTTCTTAGCCAACATGTTAGGTTGTCCCTAAATAGTTATTTTAGGATGTCTAATTAGAGATTCTTAAATAGCACTCCAGAGACCTTTTTGCAACTAAAACTAAAACTGGCCAGCTAAAATCAGTTCTGTTGGTCCTAGGATATGGGTTTTGCTACATCTTCGCTTCTTACCATTGAAATGAGTCAGAGTATATATCTGTTACCCTTTCTGCACATCCCTTCCTTCTCTTGCTTCTTTTTGGGGCTGCAGTGTGAGATTCTCTGAGTGCCAGCCTCCTTTTTCCAAGTTGCATGAAGTAGCACTTGGGGGTAGACCACCAGGTTCTCCCAGGTTGCGGGTGCATCTCTTCTATTGTATTATCAGCCCACCCTCACCCTTGTTTAAAAGAGCCTCATAATTTTCCAAAGTCCCTGCTACAAAACATTGAACCACTGTGGCCCCCACAAGTGAGGATGTGGAATCCTCAGGCCACCCAACTGCGCCTATCCAAGTTTCTGTCCAGTGCAGCCTGAATATCCCTTATGCAAACAAATTCAAAGCAAGAGGGTTTTTTGCTGGAGTCCTGGCTGCAGCTGATAAGCTGTGCTCCCCATCTGTGGCTGTGGGAGGGGAACTAGGGCCTGCTGTCTGCTTGCAGAACCTTCCTAGGGTGAGTTTGCCTGAGCCTAAGCCTGTCTCTCTCCAAGTTGGTGGACGTGAGAGTGGGGAGCAGGCCAAACTGCCAAGAGAGGGCTGCAGGCACAGAGGCTAGGCAGAGCCACCCAGAGGGCAGGGATAAGGTCCCTCCCAGAATTAGGGTTACCCAGGAAAAACCGTACCTTGTCCAGTAAGTGTAGCCTAGCGACAATTTCGTCTGTTGAGTGAAGCACACTCAATTCACCGTAATGCTCGATGCAGAGGAGCCTCAGAGACCCCACCAGAAAAATATGGTTATTATTGGGAAAATAAACACAAATAAAATCTCTTGCCAAAACATTTCCTCCACGAATATAGAAAAGGACTGAATAGTTTGCTGTTTACATGAGCAGTAAGTCATACTAAAATGCACATCACAAGGAATTTACTAAAAAAATGAGCACTTCACATTCCACTGGTGCAATTGCAAAGAGAGAAAGAAATCTCACCCACTCATCTAGTCAGCCAGATGTGGTACATTATACGCATGCTCTCAAAAACAAATGGTTAGGTAACTTGTTCTCAAGTAGGAGTTGACAGCACCATTTATTACGCATCTCTCATCTCACATTTACCTGATAGTTGAGTTGGCTGCTTGTTTTAGTTAACTGCCTCTTTCCAGAAAAAAAGGAACTTTCCCCACTTTGTTGTAAGTAGATAACTACTCAGATAACTACAACTGCATCTTCTTTTGTGTTTACGTTTCAAACAGTTTGCTCCCAGACCCTTAAGAAGGATATTCTTGGGTTATACAGTAGCAGTGTAGCTTTTAAAATAATTTGTATCCATATCAATGGACAGTGAAAGGGACAGAGAAAGAGTAGCAAGTATTCTTAAGAAAGTGCTCCTAAAAAGAGAGGGAAGAAAAGGTCTGTCACTTTGTACAGAAGGAAAAAAATCAATTCTTTAAGTTTAGTTGTGTAGTAACCTTTTATAATGCTATACTTAGAGATAATCTATAGTAATGCTAAATAATTAATATGCTCATATTAATTTTATAAACTAAGAAAATACTACAACATTCTATTTTTATCTAGTTCAAAATCATCATTTTTCATTCTTTCTATTTCAATATATGTCTATAGCATATTGAGTAATGCATGATTAAAAGAGAAGAAATATTTGGTGGCCAGTATTACAAGCTTATTTTCTGCCTTACTAATTGTTTATTTCGGCAACGTACTAAATGACCCACTGACTCAATATTGTCTAAAAAATTGTGATAATACTTTATAACACATTGAGTTTTTTGAGACTTAAATAAGTGATTTATATGAATTTGATGTTTAGTCTTAGTCAAAAGAGAAAACACAACTATATTTCAGTAAAGTTATCTGAAATTGCACATTGGCATCATGTCTTGTTACTACCTTTTTTCTAACAGTGTATTTGAGCATCTAACATTGAATATTAGAACTTCTCATTGACTGGCCATGGCCCATTTGTTACTCAAAATGTCTACTTCTCTCCCATCAGAAGGTTGATACATACCTGTCACAGACTCACTAATGATTTTACCCTTTTCTTAATTATTTCCAGGTGTATTCCATGTGCTAGGACCAAGAAAACCAGTCATTGCCTTGGTGGGAGGAGAAGTTGTGTTGCCCTGCCACCTCAGCCCACCGATGGACGCTCAGGACATGGAGGTGAAGTGGCACAAAACTGATCTGTCTGAAGCAGTTCATTACTATGGGAATTTCCAAGATAATTTGGAGAAACAGAGACCAGAGTACCAAGGGAGAACAGAATTCCTCAAGGATAATATCACCAAAGGGCAGGTGGCACTGAGGATCCATCCTGTCCTCCCATTAGATGAAGGGGAATACAGCTGCTCTTTCTTAAGCTCCACACACAATGATACAGCAAGATTCAATGTGTTGGTCACAGGTGAGACTCTGGAATAAAAGCTCTGACAATGTTTTCAATATGTTTTTGTCCACTCATACTCTAAATTGTTGGAATAGTTACTGGCAAAGGTGCACAGAGGTGTCTGAGTCTATACAAACACTCTCATGGAATTTCAAGAATGATAAATGAGTTGTAATTCATCTAATACCTTTTATCCAACTTTTCCAGGTTGTTATAGAAATATACTCACATCTCTTTTCTTTGTCCATATAATTGCTTATGGGGAGATATGGACTAGATATGCAGTATATTCCCGACTCTGAAGAGTACAGTTCAGAGATGCCAGTGTAACTTCCAAAATTTAGAAGCAGCTGGACAGAGGCAGGAAGAATCTGGCCAGCCACTATCATGCCCTGGTATTCTGCAACTCATTCCTGTCCACATTGGATGTGTCCTTGTCCTCGCAAATGTGGTCTTACCCCGTCTTGCTAAACATCTTTGTTTACTCAGATCCCTATGTAAGTTCATGGTTTTTTGTCTTAAGACACTGCTGGCCCCCTGTCCTGCTAAGATGAAAGGGTAAAGAAGGTATCTATTTTTATCCATGAACTAACCAGAATCATCCTCTCTCTACAGATACTATTGGCCTCTAATTAAAGCTTAGGTGATAAGTTTCTGAATAGACCCCCTTTACTGTGGACCTTAAGAAAAACAAAATAACCCATCAAAAGGAATGCAATAACATCAAAAGGAAAAATGTTACCTCTGGTATCCCGACCTTGTGCTAATGTTCCTCTCTCTCATTCCATGATAATCTCTGAAAGTAAAAAACAAAGGATAGTAGCCTTTTCTGTCATAATTATTCTGGATAGACCATAGATACTACTTGGACTCCAACTGGCATGATAAAAAGGTAGGCACTTACACATCGTTCTTTTAAAATTATCGGAGGACCCTGAAAGGAGACTTGCTGGCAAGTTTTAAATTGCTTTTTGTACTAGAGTACAACAGGTGGGCTGCTGTTTTTGCCACGTTTTCTTGATTGTAGAGGGGACCATTTCATTTTGGTCTTTGCAATTTTCTCTCATTATAAACCAGAAAAATAGAGCGTTATACTGATTCAGTGCTCTGAAGCACCAGGCTTCCTGGGGCAGATCCACTTGGATTACTGCCCTTCCCAGTAAAGTGGGGTTCCTGATGCTATGCTACATTAGATCCCACTGTTCCAGGCTCAGGAGAAACGTCACCTGCTCAGACACAGTCCTTGGTTCTGGGGAACTCGGGGTTTCTGTGCTTTCCTACATTGTGTGGTATAAAGAACACATTTCTTTAACCCACTTCTCTCAACTGGAGAAATGTAGCTGGGCCCTGGTTCGGGAGTCAGTCTGCAGTTCGGGATGTAGTCTCTGCAGGCAGCCCCAGTGTTGTAGCTACCTTCCAGATAGAATTCTTCTACATCTTGAGTCTCAATGAACCCATCTCATTCCTTATTTAAATATCCAGGGAGGTTGTGTTAATAACATCGTTGCAGAGACCAGGACTTTAATAAATTTTGAAGTGAAATTTTTACATAGGCAATGCTCATCACTGTCTCTTACTATCCAGCTTATCTCTAGTACGTGCAGGTCAGAGAATCCGTCAATCAACAATTGTAAGGGGAAACCCAAATAGATGCTGCACACTAAACAAAAATACTTTCTAAAGTATAAGAAGTAAAGTTAGAAACTTTCCCTTCAAATCCCATAATCCGACATTATTAGCATGCTGATGAAAACTATACATTTTGCTCTCCATACATTTTGTGGTCACAAAAGTGTAAAAACCCTAGACCGAAAGTCGATAAAATGAAAATTCATTCACGTCAGCCTGTGCCATGGCAGCAGCCATCTAAGCCCCAAGTGCACCTGCTAAAAGCTGCAAGAGAGGGAGAACCGAGTGACAGTGTCCTAGAGCTTTAAACAGCACATTCTTGGGTAGTCCAAGAACTGAAAGACACACCACTAGCAAACTCAGAGCCACAAACACAGACTAGGACGAGTGACCGTCCCTTGTGAAAAGGGAGCCAGAACAAAGAAAACCTGCTTGCCAACCTCATGGGCAATTCATCCACCTTCCTTCCAGGGAGGCCCTTCAAACCACTCCAGAGAGTACCCCGGCTAGAGGCTCTCAGTTGACACACTCCTAAGGAGAGGCTGAAACAATAAGGATGAAATAGAGGACAAGACTTAACAGCAGAGGGGTGACAGAAACGGCTCACCCACCTCTACACAAATCTTCTTATATACCCCAAACTACGTTTTTTCAGTGTGATGTTTTTTCTTAATTTGCATACCCCCAGCAACCCCTACCACCCTCATGTAAATCCCTCAAAGCTAGTGTTTCTGGAGAGTATCAGAGTCCCCTACTGTGGTCCTGGCAGGCACTTGAGATAAGACCTTGATGCAAGAGCAACTTGTGTTGTAGGATCATTTTCAACACAGCATCCTTAACTCTGCAAGAAAAATGACTTCCCCCACCCTCTCACAACCCCCTCTCTCAGTTTACACCAATGCCTCCTGCTGTGTTGCCATCTGCTTTAAATAATTTCATTACCTTGTTAATCTTCTCTAGCCCTGTACATTATTTTGTTGATTTCTAACTGTTTACCTCAGGGCTTCTCCCTGTTATTCAGAGAGTCCCTCTGAATAATAGACAGGGGATTGTTTCTTGTTTTTCAGAGATGCTCTTCATTAGCAACTTGGGTTTTCTCTGAGACTCTTTGCTCATTTATGACCACTCTGTTTTGACTAATAACTCAAACTAGGTCAAGCTGTGGCTTAGATGATACTTGAAAACCTTTCCCAAGCTTCTTAAAATACGCACATCCTCCACTCCCCTTTCTTTTCCTAGTTGACATTGGACCTCAGTTTTTGTTTTTGCTTTTTTTTTGAGACAGAGTCTCACTTTGTCTCCCTTGGTAGAGTGCCCTGGCATTACAGCTCACAGCAACCTCAAACTCTTTGGCTCAAGGAATTCTCTTGCCTCGGCCTCCCGAGTAAGTGGGACTACAGGTGCCCACAATGCTGGCTATTTTTAGAGAGGAAGTCTCCACCTGTCTCAGGCTGGTCTGGAACCTGTGAGCTCAGGCAATCCATCTGCCTTAGTCTCCCAGAGTGCTATGATTACAGGCGTGAGCCACCATGCCCGGCCTTGGAGCTCATTTTTATACAACGTGATAAGCCTCTCTCTCAAGGTTATGCCTACCCTTTGCCTATATATTTTATAAGATAAACAGAATGGCATGATTCAAAGGAAAACTTAACAGTTTTATCTGCAGAGAATGTGGCAAATCAATAAAACATGTATAATACTTCTATAAAGCTCTGTTAAAGGTAATTAAGTCTTTAGAAAATATAATCACTTTTTCCTCACTCCCAAAGTTCATGAACTACAATAGGACATCCTTTCAAACTGAAAAAGCCCACGGGATAAATGAAAATGTTATGGTGCATGAGATGAGACCACCAGACAAACTGAATATGCCAATAGGAGCCTTTATTAAGACTGGTCAGCTGACTGCCTTCTAACGTCAGAAGTGCAGCAGTGACCATCTTGGGGACGGAGTTTTTATAGGGTAACTTATGCGGGCTAAAAAGCAACCGGATTTCACAACTGGTATGTACAGAAGCAAATTTATGACACTTATGGTTAATAACAGTTGCTGGTTGACTAGTTCAGCAAGAAAAATATTTTTTAGAACAATGGAGTCTGCAAGACCCTAAGGTTCCAGTGGTGCTACCAAGGAAACCTCATCCTGTTTTCCTAATCTTTGCCCCATTACCTCATCCTTCTTGTTTTTACTTTTCCCAGTGTTGGGAAGGAGGGAGGGTATCCGTGATGGTGGGCTGAGTCTCCCTCTTGCCCACCATTTCAAAAATGCAAGTTTTTCATTTGTATTCTTAACTGATTAAATCTTTAAAATGAGTAATGTTAATTTACTGCAAACCACAAAGCACTTTATATGTCATTATCCTTATTCCAACCTAAGACTGAGACTTATCCTCATTTTATAAAAATGGAATTGAGGCACAGAGAGATGGTGTCAAAATTGTCAGCAGGGAGACTAACCTGACCCTTTGAGTCTAGAGTTTATTCTCATAGTCACCATTCACTCCAAAAAGTCAGAATTTTTGTACCTCAATTTTCACAAATAAGAAAACTGAGATTTATATATGATAATTATTAAAAACAGATTTACTGGTTCATAGGAAATGGTTATAAAATTCCTAAAGACACATTCTTTCTCTGCTTTTCTTTGATTTTTCCCAGCTTCGGGTATAGCTCCTCATATTTACTTTGCACCCAGTGTCACTGGAGGCATTCAGCTGACTTGTACATCTATGGGTTGGTACCCAAGGCCTGAGGTCCAGTGGAGAGACCAGCAAGGACAGCTTTTGACACCAGACACCGAGAGAATGACGACAGAAGAAACTGGTCTGGTTTCTGTGGAAACATTTACCACAGTGGATGGAAGTTCAGCAGGAACTATTTCCTGTTTCATAAGGAACCCGGTGCTAAATGTGGAGAAGGAGGCGTATATGTCCATTGCACGTGAGTTCTTTTCAAATATCGCATTCTTTTTTTTTTTTTTTTTTGAGACAGAGTCTCACTTTGTTGTCCCCAGTAGAGTGCTCTGGCATCATAGTGATACAGGATTCCCCCACTCAGGGATGGACAGGGACTCCCCTCTTCCCCATTCTCTAGGCCCATGTGAACTCAAAAATCAGACCAGGCACAAACAGACTGCTTTTTCCAGGCCACGCCATCTGGACTCTGGCAAAGTCATTAACAAAGCAACCTGAGTCATTTTTGGGTAGTTCCATCTTGAGTAGGGAGCATACACCATAATGTCTTCAGGGAGACAAAAACTGTAAAGATCTGATCACCTTGCCCTAGTGGAGGAGGGACTATATTCATTCCTTTGTTAATGCACTCATTAACTTTGAAAAGATGATTTCCCACCTATTAAGTCTTAGCCAAAATGTAATATAGACCCCTAGGCAAAGAGCCTGAGTGAGAGACTGCCAACTTGGGTCTTCCCCTTTGCCAGAGGCTCTAGTGCTTTTTACTCTTCTGTGTTCCTTTCTGTCTAATAAAAATCCTGTCTTACCACTGACCTGTGGACTGTGGGTTCACTCTTTGAATCCCCAAGACCAAGGACCCACTGAGGAAGAAATTCCAGTATCAATAGCTCACAGCAAACTCAAACTTCTGGGCTCAAGTGATTCTCTTGCCTCAGCCTCCTGAGTAGCTGGGATTACAAGAGCCCACCACAACACTCAGCTATTTTTAGAGACGAGTTCTCACTCTGACTTGGGCTGATCTCAAACCTGTGAGCTTGGGCAATCCACCTGCCTTGGCCTCCCAAGTGCTGAGGTTACAGATGTGAGCCACCATGCCGGGCCTCAAACATAGATAGCATTCTGAGGTGTCACTGTTGATCAAGAAGGTATGACTGGCATGAACAAGAGACCTAGGCAGATATTCTCTTTTATTTACTCGTATATTCTGTGTGGAGTGCTATACAATATGTCCGTTTGTGCTAAGATGTGCTATTATTTTACTTTATAAAAATAAATACATGAATAAGCGAAAACATTCAAAGGATTAGGAAGCGTTTCCAGAACTGGTAGAAGTCTTTTCTAATTCCACTTCCCACTGAAAACCATGGGTGATGGTTCATTCTCCATCTGTCAAAGTGAGTTTGAAATCTGGTAGATATTGCTGCCGATCAGCTTTGTGACCCTGGAGAAATATTGATGTTTCTGTGCCTGATTGTTGGCAAAATTTCTTTCTGCAGCAGGTCATTGATCTCATATTCGAAGAATGAAGCCACAGACTGCACAAATCAGTGACAGGACAGAATTTATTACTATTACTATTAATTTATTTTTTTAAAGACAGAGTCTCACTATGTCACCCTTGGTAGAGAGCTGTGGTGTCACAGTTCACAGCAACTTCAAACTCTTGGGCTTAAGCGATTCTCTTGCCTCAGCCTCCCAAGTAGTTGGGACTACACGCACAACATCTGGCTATTTTTTTTGCTGTTGTCCTTGTTGTTTAGCTGGCCCCAGGGCTGGGTTTGAACCCACCGGCCCCAGTGTATGTGGCCAGCACCCTAACCACTGAGCTACAGGGCCGAGCCAGGACAGAATTTATTAGACAGAAACAAATACAGAAGGAAGGAAGGGTGACAGAACCTTTGGGTGGGGGTGCCTCCCAAGTGAGACATCCCTCCTGGGTCTTTCGTCTAAGGGTTTTTATACCACTTGTAAACAGGAAAGTCTTGGAAGTAACAATCACACTTGGCCAGAACCTGGCAAACAGAAAATGTCTTTACCATGTGGATTAGGAAATGAGTGTATTAACAAAGGAATGCAGGCCCTCTATCTCCAACTAAATGTTTTCCCCTTTGGAGGTACGTGCCTACCTGGAATATGGGCCAAACTGCTTTTCTCCTATCTTTCTGTATTCAGAGGTTATGGTTTAGAGACAAAAAGTCTGTTTGCTTAGGCCTAGAAAATGGAGATTCCTGTCCAGCCCTTAATGGGGGAATCTTGTATAATGATTCTCACCTGTTAAATCACAATAATGACAGTGTTTACTTCATAAGATCCCTATGAGGAATAACGGATATAATGTATGTCACATGTATAGTAGAGCCAAGCACTCATTCCACCCTCCATAGGTAGCAAAAGTGATGGTGAGAGAAATCAACTTTGTGGCAAATGCTTCTCTTTAACTTTCTTTAATGGTTTTTATTATTCAAGGGGAAATATTAAAACCTGTCAACAAGGCCATTCTGTTGTTGATTGTTTTTTCTCCATACTCATCTTTTGCTCCTTTCCCTCTGTTTGTCCCACTTGTCTTGTACTCCATATTAATCCTATAGATATACCCAGCACCCTGATTTCCCACAGGCACTGATTGCCACATTTATTGTATCTTCTTAAAATTAAGAGTTTTCCACTGATCCTTTAAGATTTAACCTACATATTCCCTTTACCAGGAAAACACTGCCAACCCAGTGTATATTAATTGCCCTCTATTTCTCCCTACAGTGTTATGGACTGTATGTTTTGCTCTCTCTCCAGGTTGATTATAAGCCCATCGAGGACATGGGATCTTAATTATCTATTGCCATTACTTTTCTTTTCTTTTACTTCAGATTAATATGAGGGTACAAGCGATTAGGTTAAAAGTTTGCATTTGTTAGGTAAGGTCCCCATTGTAGTTGTGCCTCACACTCAAGAGGTGTGCCCTATATCCTTACATTGTGTCCATTAGGTAGAACCATACCAATCACTTCCCCTCTTCACCCTCCCTCCTACCTCCTTCCCCCAACTTGAACCACATTGAGTGCTTCTCTCATGTGGCCAAGTATTACTTCATCTACTGGCTTCATATTAGTATTGAGTACATAGGATACTCAATTTCCATTCTTGTAGATACTTTACTGAAGAGAATGTTCTCCACTCTACCCAGGCTCACACAAAAGATATCATGTCTACATCTTTTATATGGGTGAATAGTATTCCATGGTATAAATATACCACAATTTATTAGCCATTCATGTGTTAATGGGCACCTGGGTTGTTTACACTTTTTTTCCTTTGTCTCCACATTTTGGCAATTGTAAATTGAGCTGTAATAAATAATATAGTGCAAATGTCCTTATGATAAAATAATTATTTCTTCTGAGTAGGTGTCTAGTAATGGGATTGTGGGATCAAATAGAGGAGTTGAGTTCTTTGAGGATTCTATACTTTTTTGCAAAGAGGCTGTATTAGTTTTCAATCCCATCAACAATGTAAAAGTGTTCTCTTTCACCACATATGTGCTAGCATCTGCAACGATGGGACTTTGAGATGTGGGCTGTTGTCAGTGGGGTTAGATGATAGCTTAGGGTAGTTTTTGATTTGCATTTATCTTTTTTTTTTTTTGAGATAGAGCCTTACTATGTTGCCCTCAGTAGAGTGCCATGGCATCACAACTCACAGCTACCTCAAACTCTTTGGCTTAAGCAATTCTCTTGCCTCAGTTTCTCAAGTGGGTGAGACTATAGGCGCCTGCCACAATGCCTGGCTACATTTTTGTTGCAGTTGTCATCATTGTTTTTGGCAGGCCTGGGCTGAGTTCAAACCTGCCAGCCCTGGTGTATGTGGCCAGCACCCTAACCACTGAGCCTGATTAGGGATAGTGAGCATTTTTGTTTGTTTGTTAGCCATTTGTCTTCTTCAGAGAAGGTTCTGTTCATGTCTCTTACCCAGTAATAAATAGGAATGTTTTCTCTTTTTTGTTGATTAGTTTGAGTTTTCTGTAGATTCTAGTTATCAAACTTTTGGTTCGATTTGTACATGCAAATATTTTTTCCCATTCTGAAAGAAGTTGTCTATTTGCTTCGTTTGTTGTGACTTTAGCTGTGCAGAAGCTTTTCAGCTTAATTAAGTCCCATTTGTTCATTTTTGTTGTTGCAATTTCCAATGGAGTCTTCTTTATAAAATCTTTCCCCAGGCCAAATGTTCTCAAGAGTTTTTCCAATGCTTTCTTCTTGTATTTTTATCACTTCACATCTTAGATTTAAATATTTTATCTATCTTGAGTCAGTTTTCATAAGTGGTGAAAGATGCAGGTCCAGTTTCAGTCTATTACATGTGGTTATCCAATTCTCCCAGCCCCAGTTACTAAATAGTTCCCCAGTGTATGCTTTTGTTTGAGTTATCAAAGATCAGATGGTAAAAAGACACTGATATCATCTCTGGATTTCTGTTTTGTTCCCTATGTCTATATCTCCATTTTTGTGCCAATACCATGCTGTTTTGATCACTGTAGACTTGTCATATAATCTGAAATCTGGTACAATAATGTCTCTGGATTTGTTTTTATTATTAAGAATTGCCTTGGCTATACAGTTTATTTTTAGTCCCACAGAAAATGAAGAACTAGTTTTCTGAGTTCTTCAATGTATAATTTTGACATTTTAATGGGGATTGTATTGAATCTGTAGATTGCTAGAATAGACATTTTACCAATGTTGACTCTTCACAGCAAGGAGCATGGTATGTTCTTCACTTTACTTTTTTAATTTTTTTTATTGTTTGGAATTCATTGAGTGTACAAAGAATTAGTTTATACTGATTGCATTTGTTAGATAAAGTCCCTCTTATAATAGTGTTATGGCCCTAAGAGGTGTGCCATACATCATGACCCCGTCATTCCCCTCCCTTCCCCCTGCTCTCTTATTTCACTACTCTCCACCTTATATTAGATCATCTACTGCCTTCATATTAGAATTGAATACGGTGGATTCTTGCTTCTTTATTCCTGTGATTCTTTACTAAAAAGCATGTGTTCCAACTCAATCCAGGTTAGTATAAAAGATGTAAAGTCTTGATGTTTTTTAATGCTGCATAGTATTCCATGGTATACATATACCACAGCTTGTTAACCCATTTCTGGTTTGGTACTAGGCATCTACACAAGGGGAAAAGAAATCATTTTATCATAAGGATATTTGCACTAGACTGTTTATTATAGCTCAATTTACATTTTTTAAAATTTCAGATTACTGTGAGGTACAATTGTTTAGATTACATTGTGTTTATGTCTAAGGTAACTTTCAAGTTATAGTTGAACTCCTTATCTAGGGGGCATGCTGTACATCCTCACATTGTGCACATTAGGTAAGATCCTGCCAATTGCAGGATCCCTGCTCTCCCCCTCTTGCTAGATTATACTTGTGTTTTTTTCTTTCATGTGGGCATGTAGTTGTTTGTCTATTCATTTCATATTAGTATTGAGTACATTAGATGCTTTTTTTTCATTCTTGTGTTACTTTAGTAAGAAAGAAACATATGTTTCAACTCCATCCAGCTAACACAAAAGATAAAGTCTCCATCTATTCTAATGGCTGAATAGTATTCCATGGTAAATATATACCATGGTATGTTAATACAATCATGAGTTGATAGGCACTTGGGTTGCTTCCACGACTTGGCAATTGTGAATTGAGCTGTAATAAACATTCTAGTGCAAAAGTCCTTGTGGTAAAATGATTTTTATTCTTCTGGGTATGTAGCATATAGTAGTGAGATTGTGGGATCAAAGGTCAACTTTTAGCTCTTTGAGAATTCTCTGTACTTCTTTCTATAGAGGTTGTATTGGCTTGCAATCTTATCAGGAGTACAAAAGGGTTCCTTTCTATCAACATCCATGCCAGGATATGAAGATTTGAGATTTTGCGATGTGAGTTAATCTCATTGGAGTTAGGTGATATGTCAGAGTGGTTTTGATTTTCATTTATCTGATGATTAGAGACAATGAGCATTTTTTCATGTGTTTGTTTGATATTCACCTGTCATCTTCAAAGGAGTTTCTGTTCAAGTCAACAAAATAAATGAGGTTATTTTCTGTTTTCCTATTTTTGTGAGTTTTTTGTTTTGTTTTGTTTTTGAGACAGATTCTCAGTCTATCACCCTGGGTAGAGTACTATGGCATCATAGCTCACAGCAACCTCAATCTCTTGGGCTCAAGTGATCCTCTTCCCTCAGCCTCCCGAGTAGCTGGGACTACAAGTGCCTGCCCAAATGCCAGGCTACTTGCAGAGATGGGGTCTCTATCTTGCTCAGGCTGGTCTTAAACTCCTGAGCTCAAGCCATCTACCCTCCTCAGTCTCCCAGAGTGCTAGGATTATAAGTGTGAACCATTTCTCCCAGCCTTTGTTTTCTTGTTGTTTAATTTGAGTTCTTTGTAAGTTCTAGTTATCAGTACACTGACAGATTCATAGTATGAAAATATCTTCTCCCATTCTGAAGGGTGTGTGTTTGCTTTAGTTGTGATACCCTTTTTTAGCTTGATCATGTCTCATTTATTTATTTTTGGTGTTGCTGACATTGCCAAGGGAGTCTTCTTCATAAAATCTTTTCCCAGGTTAATTTTGTCAAGCATTGCCCCACATTTTCTTGCAGAATTTTTATTGTTTCATGTCTGAAATTTAAATCTTTTGTTCAGAGAGGGACAATTTTTGTCAATAGTGAGAGTTGTGTGCTCAGTTTTAGTCTTTGACATGTGGCTAACCAGTTCTCCCAGCACCATTTATTAAATAGGAATTTTTTCTCCTAGTGCATTCCTTTTTTAAAATCAGGTGGCAATATGTGACTGGGGTCATCTCTAGGTTCTCTATTCTATTTCATAGATCTATATCTCTCTTTTTTATACCAGTACCATGCTGTTTTGATCCCTGTAGACTTGTAGTATAACCTGAAGTCTGGTAACTTGATCCCTCCAGATTTGTGTTTATTTCTTAAATTTGTATTTGTTATTCAGGGTTTTATCTGGTTCCCTATGAAATGAAATACTGGTTTTTCAAGTTCTTCAAAGTATGATATTGGTGCTTTGATGGGGATTGCATTAAACCTGTAGATCACTTTGGGTAGTATGGACATTTTTACAGTTTTGATTCTTCCTAGCCATAAGCATGGTATGTGTTTCCATTTGTTAATATCTTCCACTATGTTTTTCCTCAGGGTTTTGTAATTCATTCTGTAGAGATCCTCCATGTCCTTTGTTAGATATATTCCCAGGTATTTTTGTTTTGGTGGAGGTACAGTGAAGGGTATTATGTCTTTAATTTGATTCTCAGCTTGACTGTTATTGGCATATAAGAAGGCTACTGATTTGTGGACACCGATTTTTTTATCCTGAGATGTTACTGTATTTTTTAATCACTTCTAAGAGCTTTGTAGTTGATTCCCTGGGGTTTTCCTGATATAAGGTCATATCATTTACAAAGAGTAAGATTTTGGCCTCCTGTTAGACCTAGGCTAAAGTAGAAAAATACCAGCTAAATCCTGGCCAATTCCTGACCTGCAAGCCCTCAACAAAATGAAGTAAGTCTGGTTCACTCCCAAGATAGATGGAAAAGTACTCACTAACTTCTTGCTTGACTAACTCCCCTAAGAAACGAACTGGGAAGTACCAACTGTCCCCAGACTGACCTTTAAGAAATACCAGGTAGGGAAAATATTAAAACCAAGAGGTATGATGTATGACTAACTGACCACAAAATTCTGCTTCTGTACAATCCTTGCTTACTACCCTACCTGAATGCACCTGGACAGTCTGCGCCAACCAGGATGCAGATCAAGCCTTAAAAACCCAACCCCTTAAGCCCTCGGGGGTGCTCTCAGAAACTCCATCTGGGGACACTGAGAAAGTTGCTGGCAAGCTCTTCAATAAAGGGACTCTGCTATGAATTCAGCTTGTTTGGCAGTGTCGTCTTTGTGCAACTCCTGAGCACAACACTCCTGTGTCCCCAATTGAATACCCTGATCTTATCCTTTTGCCTAAAAGCATCAGCGAGGACTTCCAGAATTCTGTCAAGTAGCAGGGGTGATAGTGGGCATCCTTGTCTTGTTCCAAGTCTAAGTGGAAATGCTCTCAGTTTTACTCCATTCAACATGAATGTGTTTGTCAATTTGTTGTCAATGGCCTCTATCGTCAAAGAAATGTTCCACTAATGCCTATTTTCTTAAGTGTTCTTTTCAGAAAGGATATTTAATTTTGTCCAATGCCTTTTGTGCCTCAATTGAGAGAATCATATGGTCTTTGTTTTTGATTTTATTTATGTAGTAAATTTCACCTGTGGATTTAACATAAGTTGAACCAACTTACATCCCTGGGGTAAAACCCACTTGATCATGAGGTATAATTTTTTTTAATGTGTCACTGTATTCTGTTTACTAGAATCTTAGTGAATACTTTTGTATTGACATTCATTAATGATATTGGCCTGTAGTCTTCCTCCTTTTTTGTAGGACCTTTCCTGGTTTTAGAATCAGATTGATATTTGCTTTGTAGAACATGTTGGAGAAGATTTCTTCCTTTTTTATATTTTAGAATAGGTTATGTAATATAAGTACTAGTTCCTCTTTGAAAGTTTGGTAGAATTTTGGTGTGAAACCACCTGGTACTAGGCATTGTGTTTTGAAAGATTTTGTATTCTTGATGCAACTTCAGTGCTTGATATAGATCTATTCAAAATCTCTCATTCTTTCTTGTTGAGTTTAAGAAAGTAGTGGTAGTGTATTGGTTCATTTCCTCTACATTTTCAAATTTCTAGCCATAGAGTTTTTTGTAATAATTGTTGAGGAATTTATATTTCTGTGGTATCTGTTGTTATTTCTCCTTTTTTTGTTCTTACTGAAGTTATTAAAAATCTTACTTTCCTGTTTCTTGTTAGTGTAGCCAATGGTTTATCAATCTTTTCAAAGAACCAACTTTTTTTTTTCACTGATCATTTTAATGTATTCTCAATTTCCTTTAATTCTGTTCTGGTTTTGGTTATTGCTTTTGTTCTGCTAGGTTTCAAGTTGGATTGTTCTTCCATTTGCAGTTGTTTGAGATGGTCCATTAGGTTGTAGATTTGTGCTGTTTCTGTTTTCTGACTGAAGGGATCTTATGGTATAAATTTTCCTCTAAGAGCTGCCTTTGCAGTATGCCACAGGTGTCGATAGCTTGTGGTCTCATTGTCTTTTTGTTAGAGAAATCTAATGATTTCCTTCTTCATCTCATCCTTATGCCAGCTGTCATTCATTGTAAGGTTACTAATATCCATGAAATTATGTGGGTATGAACAATTCTGTTGATGTTGAGTTCAACTTTTATTCCATGATAGTCCAAGAAGATACAGGGAATAATTTCTAGTCTTTTAAATTTGTTGACAAAGACCAGTCATGTTGGCTCATGTCTATAATCCCAGCAGTCTGGTAGGCTGAGGCAAGTGGATTGCCTGAGCTCAGGAGTTTGAGACTAGCCTGAGAAAGTGTGAGACCCCCATCTCTAAAAATAGCCAGGTGCTATGGTGGGCACTTGTAGTCCCAACAATTTGTGAGGCTGAGGCAAGAGAATTGCTTGAGTGAAAGTGTTTGAGGTTCCTGTGAGCTATGACACTATGGCACTCTACCAAGAGTGACAAAGTGATACCCTGTCTCAAAAAAAGAAATTGAATTTGTTGATGCTAGATTTGTGCCCTAATGTAGGATCAGTTTTGGAGGATGATCCATACACTAATGAGAAGAATGTACACTCAATTTTATTAGGATGAAATATTCTGTATAGGGCGGCACCTGTGGCTCATCGAGTAGGGCGCCGGCCCCATATACTGAAGGTGGCGGGTTCAAAACCAGCCTCAGCTGAACTGCAAAACAGAAAAATAGCCAGGTATTGTGGTGGGCACCTGTAGTCCCAGCTACTCGGGAGGCTGAGGCAGGAGAATAGCCTCAGCCCAGGAGCTGGAGATTGCTGTGAGCTGTGACTCCATGGCACTCTACCAAGGGCGATAAAGTGAGTCTCTGTCTCTACAAAAAAATTAAAAAATTAAAAAATTTTAAAAAAAGAAATATTCTGTATAAATCTGTTAAGTCCATTTGTTCTAGGTTCATATATAAGTTCATAACTTTTTAGTTTAGTTTCTACTTGGAGGATCTGTCCAGTATTTTTAGAGGGATGTTGAAATTTCCAACTACTATGGACCTGAAGGAGATCATATAGTTCAGATCATTTAGCATTTGTTTTATGTATCTAGAACCATTTAGTTTGGGTGCAAAAATGTTAATTTTTGAAAACTCACTTTGTAAGGTATACTTCCCTACACTATATGTAGTGTCCATCCTTGTCTTTCCTCATTTTTGTTGGTCTAAATCCAATTGTATCTGCAAATAAGGATGTAACTCCTTCCATTCTGATTTCCATTTGCTTGGAATACTGTTTTCCATCCTTTCTTCCTGAGTCTTGTTTTATCTTTAATGGTTAGGTGTGTTTCCTACATGGCAGATATCGGGTTTGAGCTTTTGTATCCAGTCAGCCAGCCTATACCTCCTTAGTCAGGAATTCAAGTAATTCACATTTATTGAGAGAATTGATAGGTATAGTGGAGTTTTATTCATCTTGTTTTGTAGAGGTCAGGTGCTTACTTTTATCCCTTGCACCATTGTGAAAACTAGGCTTTGTTTTTCAATTCCTGGGTATGTTTCCTTTGCTGATGGCCCATAGTGCTGGTCATTACATATAATGGGTCTAAGTACTTCCTGTAGAGCTGGTCTACTTTTGCAAATTTACTCAACATTTGCATGCCAGGAAAATATTTGATTTCTCCATCACAAATGAAAATCAGTTTAGCAGGATACAGGATCCTGGGCTGAAAATTGTTTTGTTTAAGAAGGTTAAAAAGGCGGCACCTGTGGCTCAAGGAGTAGGGCGCTGGCCACATATACCAGATGTGGTGGGTTCAAACCTGGCCCTGGTTGGGAAAAAAAAAAAAAAAAAGAAGAAGGTTAAAGGCTGATGACCAACCTCTTCTGTCTTGAAAACTTTCAACCAAAAGCTGATCTTTTTCTCTTTGTAAGTGAGACATTTTTTATACCTGCCTGCCTGAGGGATATTCTCATTCATATTGACTTTGGCAAAGTTAATCAGAATGTGTCTAGAAGATACTTTGGTTGAATTGTGCTGGGGTCCTGAAACTATTATCTGAATCTCTGTTTCTGTCACAATGCTTGGGATATTCTCCACCATCATTTACTGAAGTAGAGTTTCCATGCTTTTAGGAAACTAAAACATTTTTAGTTTCCTAAACATTTTTTTAGGAAACATTTTTTTCTCCTTCAGTAATCCCTATAATTCAGTTCAATCTTTTAAAATAAACCCATAAGTCTCTCAGAGACTATTCTGTTTTTGTTCTCCTTTTATCTGTCTTTTTGAATGACTGCATTAGTTCAAAAGTCTTGTCTTCAGTTTCTGAAATTCTTTCTAGTTCAAGTTCTACTCTGTTATTCAG
>CAUYON010088278.1:0-26686 GCA_963573935.1 Arctocebus calabarensis
TGTACTCAGCCCTAATATGAAGCTAATTTATAGCTTTCATATGAAGGCTAAAACCCAATTATAGCATAGGAATACAGGGAAAGGGGTAAGGGAGGGGAGGGGAGGGGGAGTATGGGTAGAGGGAGGGCAATTAGTGGGATCACACCTATGGTGCATCTTAGCAGGGTACTGGTGAAGCTTATTAAATGTAGAGTATCAATGTCTTTATATAGTGATCAAGAAAATGCCATGAAGGCTAACTGTAACAGTACGATCAAAACATTTCTGAATGTATATGAATCGTGCCCTATGATTGCACCAATGCACAGAATTATGATTCAATAAAATTATTAAAAAAAAAAAACAAAACCTCTCTTGGCTTTCCACTGTCTATAAGAAAAAGTATAGTGCATGGATCCCTTAGGGATCTGACACTCTTTCCAGTTCCCACCAGGCTCCTTGAGCTTCACACAATGGAACTTTTCAACATCCTCTGAAAATGCCATGTTCTTTCACATCATGATGTCTTGCCTGCTACAGTGCTTTTGCTTCTATTAGGAAGGGAGTGGCACAAATTATCATTCCTTTGGCAACTCTTATGCACTGTGGGCTTGGTAATACTTGGCATACATCATGCCTTTCCTCCTGTCCTCACTGCAGTGCATCCCCCAAATGATATACAGTACCTCTACCCAGCGAAGCCTTCCTAGACTTCTCAAGGAGTCATCCTCTCTCCCGCCTGCCCAACATATTTTGAGCAATACTACAACACTGTGTCTCAAGTCAGGTTTCGTAGCTGCAGAGCACACATGAATATTCTTTTGCAAGAAATTTATTGAGAAATAGCTCTCAGGTAAAACTAATAAGGAAAGTGGTCAGTACAATAGGGCCTAGAAAGAAAGCATGGTTCCTGCTGAAGTGTAGCCTTAGCCTGATCCCATAGGAACCTCTGAAGCACGAGCTGTCCTGCCTTGAAATCCATGGCTCAGCTTTCAAGCTTCCTATCAGCCTGTCATTGGTTACAGGCCATGCCCTGACTAATGGTTCAAGGGATGGTGGGCAAGGAGGAGAGAGGACAGCTCCTTGAGGGATCAGGAAGGTTTCACCAGGTAGACATTGTGTTTCATTTTGAAGGATACATTGCAGTGAGGATGGGTGGATAGGGATGATGTACATGGAATACTTCCTGGGTATCACTGGGCGAGGTAGGGCCATTGGCCATGTTACTTTTCCTGGAGAAGCATGAAGCCAAGAGCCCTTGGCGGCTGTCACTCAGGCAGTGGAAGGATGGCTGCTCCAGTCTGGTCGAAGTGATCTGAGAGTCTATTACAAACTGGGTTTCCTTATATTTTCTTCATGGCTTTCTCCCACTAGTCTTGAGATTCTTGGAAGTAGTGAATGTGTCTTCTTTATATTAAGTCCTGAGAGCCTTGCCCGGTATTATTAGACATGTAGTAGGAGCACTGTATTATTTAAATGAATGACTATGTGCTTTCAAATGAATGACCTGCATTCGTTAGAGAACAGTGCTTGACTCTAAGTATTTAATAAGCTACCAGACATGGTCCTAGACTTCCAGATGCTTACTGTCCACTGAGGGATCTGGGAGACACTCCTGCTGAGAACTATAATTGTGACTTTTACCAAGGTTGTGTTAAAATAATGACATGTGCAGGATTGAGATCCAACTATGTGCTGGTCCTGTGATAGGCATTTTTCAAAAGGGCAATATACAAAGATGACTATGTTTTTCAGCCAAAATTGTTGGGAAATGAATAATCACAGTCATATACCAACCTCTCTGCCTTCTAAGGAAGAAGAGCCCTGCACACTGGGTCAGACTAAGGACTCTGTCCTCTGTTGTAAAGAAGTCGGAAATTAAGCAAGGAAGAGAGAAGGTGAAAAAATTCAGAAAAACCAAATAATCCATATAATACTGATATTTTTTAAAAGAGGGTAGAGAGGGAGGAGAGAAGCACACAAGCTGCATGGGCTATATATGGAATTGCAATCAGGAGAGTGAACATCTTGGGAATTAGGTATTGGGAATTACAAATGAGACAGAGATGGGAAATGTGGAATTTTTAGATATTTGACGTTGATTAATTATGCATTCTTCCTGTTTCTTTGACTTTTCCTTGAAAGGGTGAATAAGATGGAAAGTATCTTCAGCTACTTTTTGGTACCTGGTATGTGTTTGTTTGAATGCAATGCTGCATTGGGACAGTACCATGTGAAGCCCTGGGATTTGTTTGGGTTACACACACACAATATCTCATTGCTGTGGTCTGAATGTTTGTTGAAACCTAATCACTGATGTGATGCTATTAAAAGGTAAGGCCTTTCCTAGGTCGTTAAGTCATGAGAATGGAGTCCTTATAAATGGGATTAATATCCTTATAAACAGACCCCAGGAAGATGCCTTGAGTCTTTGACCTAGTGAAGATGCAGCAACGAGGCTCCATCTATGGACCAGGAAACAGGCCTCCACCAGACACCAAAGCCACCAGTGCCTTGACCTTGGAGTCCCATATGCCAGAACTGTGAGAAATTTCTGTTGTTTACAAGCTACCTAATCTAAGGCATTGTGTTACAGCAGCCTGTGCAAAGGCACTCATTTACACTCATTTTACTGATAAAGTGACTAAGCCTCAGAGAGGTTACTTAATGCTTCCAAAGTCATTCACATGGCAACTTTCAAGTTCAGAACTGGACTCTACATTCTCCAAGTCCATACTCTGGTCACAAAGCTATACAACATTTCCGATGAAGAACAAACTGAAGTCAGCCCCAGGAAAACATCTTTGAGAAAAATGCAGATGAATTTTCAGTCCCCTGTCTTAAGGCTTTATCTGGTACAGAGCAGAGAGCTCTCTGTGGCATAAGATGAAAGGGACGACCTTGTCAGGAGAAAGGGAACTTGAGCCGGGCCTGGACTCTGAATCCAATATCTCCATCCAGCCCCTGAGATTTCAGAGAGTGCCTAGGCCCAGTTGATAAAGAGTAAGTTGAAAATAGGCATTAAAGAAAAGAGAAAACATCACTCTGCTATTTCAGGTAAAACTATTTAAAAGTTATTTTTATAGACTCCAACGACATTTTCTGACTCCTATACCAAAAAATTAATTCACTCCGGGAATTACAGAGATAGATTCTTTCTTATTTGCCTCATATGACACCAAATAGCTGGTGAGAGGAGATCGGTTCACCCTTCTTTGTTTTTGAAGCTGTGTTGATAGAGCCATCAAGCTGTCACTCACAGCATCTGAAAGAGACAGTCTTTCCCTTCCATAAACTCTCCTGTTTTTACAGATTCTACTCCCCTGTTTCAGAAGCTTAGAGTGATGTCAAGAGCTCGATCCCACTTGGAAAATGAAATTTCTCCTTTCCTCACTTGCAAGAAAAGCCCAAGGCAGGTAAAATTTCTGAATTCGGAGTCAGATTCTGAAAGTTAAGTTGCCAACAGTGTGACACTGGGCACCTCGTGTCTTTTCTTTCAGCCTCAGTTTCCTCCTCGTGACATGATTAATTCTTGCCCTTGCCACTTCACAGGATAGCTAAAGACCTGAAAGTAAATAAGAGATAAAAGCAGATCTTTCTATATTGTGAACTGTTGTGCACATGGATGTTGTTATTATTAATTACAGTTTGGTTTAGAGCATAAAGTGGTTTCCCAAAGCTTAAGTAATAAGCACCTAAAGAACCAAGAGGAAAAATATTTATAGAAAAGATGTTTGCTTTCCCTTGCATGAATTATCAATTGCTCTCATCTGGTGTTTTAATTAATAAGGTGTGTGATTTTTTAATTTAAATAAGATTAAGTATCTGGAAAGAATAATAGCAGAAGAAAACGAATTATGAAAAAAAAAATGCCCAACAATGGTTGAGACGAAGCGATTATCTAGAAACAGAGAGAATCCTGTTAAATTCTTGGAGGGGACTACACTGATTAGTTCTATTGTTAAGATTGAAATTTTTTCCACTTTAGATAATATTCACCTATTTTCATATTCCTTTCAGGATTTTGTATCTTCCCCACATCCCAGCATAATTTTGACACTTCCCTATCATGTTCGATGACAGAAAGAGGAAGCAAATGACTTGTAGAGGGCAACAGTGAAGTCTAGAGTCTATTCCAGAAAGAAATCAAAAGAGACCCTCAATAATCCTGCAAAGGCTGGAGCTGATTCTCCAGGTCACCCAGGGCAGAAACCTGAGTCCCTTTAGTCCTTCTCACTCACTGTTTGCATTCTATCACAGAAAGAGTCTAATTTCTGAGTGTCTCCACGTTCCTTCTTCTCTCTCTCATTTCACTTTTCCCAGCCTAAGGCAAACCCTCACATCCCTGTGCAGGCATTGTGATGGTCTCCAAAGGATGCCCAGCCTGACCACTCTGGTCCATGCTGCATGTCCCAGCCAGAGATTCTTTAGAAACAGCATGGCAAGACTTCCTCTTCCAGCCAATTTGGACTAACCGGGACCACATTCATTTTTTCATCTGAAACAATTGGAAAAAAAATCAGACAAAATATCTAAAATACCGTGAATCACTTTTAAGTACATAAAGGCAAAAGAACAAGGATAAAGTCCACCCTACAATTTCTACCCAGCTTACTGCTTAGAGGGAGTATTCAGAACACAGCGCAGTGGAGGCCCAACCCAGTGTCTTCCTGAGTTGGAGTAATGGAGCTGGGAGGCCAGGGCGGGCAAGACAGCCAGCACTCAGAGAATGAAGTAGTGGAGCAGAGGTAATTACACACAGAGAAAATCTGGGTGGGGTCTCCCTTTAGGCTTCAACAGAGTATGGTAGTCTTTCCTTGTCCAAGGTTTTGCTTTCTATGGTTAAAGTTATTTCAGTATATTGTTATAGTTGTACTATTTTATTATGTTATTGTTATTATTATTATTATTGATCTCTTATGTACTTGACTTATACATTAAACTTTATCATAGATATGTTCCCATGTACACATGGGAAAAAACATTTTACAGATATGGTTCAGTACTATTTGTATGCAGTTTCAGGCATCCACTGGGAGTTGTCAAATGAATGTATCCTATGAGGTTAAGGGAGACTTCTGTACTAGCCTTGCATCTGTGTGAGAAAAGACTGAGGAAAGAACTGCTGAAAAGGATTACAGTGAATAGTCCTTGGAGCTCTTTAGAAACGAATTCTGTTCCCAATACTAAGAGTGGTGAATTCATAATTCACAGGCATCAGGTAGAATACACAGAACAGTTCTACCTCAGTTATAGGGAAAAATTTCCTCTGTTCTAAACACTGGTCTGGTCCCTCCTAACAAAGCTTAGAATCACACTTCAAAAGACTCAAACTGTTTCCAAGCAACTTAACCAAGTCCTGGAACAAAGTTCAAAAATAGTCATTCAACTGCAAAAATATCTAGAACCCAGCAAGGCTAAATTCACAATGTCTGGCACCCAATAAAAAATTATAAGTCATGCAGGAAAATATCAGTGATAATGAGGAGAAAAAAAATTAATCAATCAAAATTACTGGAAATTACACACATAATTGAATTAGGAGGAATAAAGTAGAGAAATAGAAGCTATAAAGAAGACCACATCAATCTTTAATAGGTGAAAACTAGTACCTAAACTACAAAGCACACTGAATGGGGTTAATGAAAGATCAAATATTGCAGAAGAAAATACAGTAGAACCTCTGTAAGTTGACCAGCAAGGGACTATAACAAACAGGTGAACATGCAGAGGTGGTCAACTTGAGGAACAAAGCCTACTGTACTGACATGTACATGTGGTGCGGGTCTGGTCTATGAAAATTAGATCAACATAAAGAGGTGGTCAATGTAGAGAGGATGGTCAAGTATGGAGGTTCTACTGTCTTACTGAACTTGAAGTCAAAGTGATAAATAGTTTCCAAAATAAAGCACAGAGAGAAACAAAATAGTGGAAGAAATTGAACCAGGTATCAGTGAGCTGTGGCATGACTTAAATCAGCCTAATAGATGTGTAAGGAGTACAAAGAAGGAAGGAGTGTTCCAATTGTGGTGATGGTTTCACAGATAATGTTAAAACTCATCAGATTATACACTACAGTTTAATTGCATGTTAATTAAATCTCAATAAAATTGTTTAGGGAAAAAAGCACTCGGCATGACCTATCTTCCCACCTTTATTCCTTTGGGGCTGGCTTCCTGTAACTCTTAGCATAAATCCAAGACTTCAGGGTTTGATCTCACCCTCGTCAACATCCTTTCCGGGCTACTTCTCTCCCCACATTAATTTTCTTCTCCTCATTATCACTGATATTTTCCTGCATGCCTTATAATTTTGGGGAGGGTCCAGACATTATGAATTTAACCTTGCTGGAAACTCATCCACTCTGCAGGTCCTAGACCTTGGCAGTGCCTCTAGTTCTACCATTTCTTATTATTCCCTTGTAGGTTCTGCCTCAGTCCCCACCCCTCCACCTAACCCCTTGGAGTCTTCAGGCCCCACTCCTAGTTTGCTTCTGCAAAATAGTCGCGAACCCCCTCTCTGATTTCTGCCCTGAGTTTTCACAGTGCTGAGGTCACACTTCTCTCTGCGGGCTTTGTACACTCTCCTTATCTCTCTCCTCCCACCCTACTCTGGGCGACATGACAGCAAGGGGCTTTTTACATGTCGTGGTTAAGTTTTGTGTGTAGTATGATTTCTTTCTGATCCTGCAGTGGTTAGAGTATTGGGTACACAGTAGGAATGATGAATATTTGAAATAATTCATGGGAAATACAATTTGGAGAGTTCACCCAGAATATGTCCTAGCCCAGGGAATCCAAATCCATGATGAAAAGATCACATTGAGGGATCTTTACCGAGAATTTAACAGGATGACCTGCTAAAGTCCCACATTTCTTCTCACAGATCTCTAGGTGGGGAATCTTTGTTTATGGAGGGGAGCTATGGAAAGAGAGAAGACAGGAGGCAGGTTCCCCCCTCCCAAATCAGCTTAAAACAAACAATGCTTTCTAATCTTCCAAACAGCTGTCAGGTTAGAAAGATGCAGTTTATATTCAAAGTGTTCTATTTTTAGCACACTGGTGGTGATGAGGGTTATGATTTAGATGATTAATAGCAAAACTTTAGTCTGATACACCGGGCCTATGCTGCTGCTTTCATTTTGATGAGGAAAAACAGGAAATTTCTTGGGTCTCTTTGCCCAAGGAAGTCATAGTACTTTGTTTCCTTACCTTTTCCCTGAAGGTGACTCTCAACTCCATTGCAGAACAGAGACACAGTAGTACAATCTTCAGGAGTAGGTTCTCCCTCCCCCCACTTTCCTCCTTTTCTCAGAGTTTAAATAAGGAGCAGGTAAGCTGGAATAAGGTCATCTGTCTTTGAGCATTCTGTGACATCTTTACCCCGTTGCATTGTCATCATCCTCCAGCACAGCAGATGGCTCAGCCATTGAGTACCAGGAAGGCTGAACACCAGGCAGCAGGTGCTGCACTCTGTGTTCAGGCCCCCAAAATGGCAAAGGGCCCCCCAAAGGGCAAAGGGCAAAGTCCAGAAAGGCCAAGGAGAAGATGGTTTTCTCCAGCCAGGGCTTCCTGGGAATTTATACCTCACCGTGCCATCGGGACACAGAGCTCCTCTACAAGACTCAAACTTTTCAAAAAAAGAAAAGGAAAACTTATAAGTTTGGGTTCAGAATAAACTCTAGGCAAATGGAAAACAGAAGTTAACCACTTACATTGAAATCAAGCTTGTGATGAGTGATTTTTGTTTTCAATGGGGAGGTGGGAAGGAGAATTTCTAAAAATCTTTTACTATGATAATCTTCAAACATACACAAAAGTAGAAGAAAACACAAGTTCTCACTCAGGTCCAACAATGATCAAAAGGAAAGTTTTAATTAGAATAAAAGAGGCAAAACACATGTAGCTATACACCGTGGGGGTGAGGAGATTGGGGATTAAACCAGGTGGATAAACCAAGCCGGGGCTTTTCTGCCATTGAGTTTGGACAGGAAGCCTGCTGCTTCTGCTGTCAGGAGATGAGTGGAAAACCAGTTCCCTGACTTGTGAGTCTAACTTTACTCATAAAATGTGGTTGAGAATATCTACATGACAGAATTATCCACAAATCAAAGGATAGGGACAGAACCAGTCACACAGTAGGTGCTGAGCACACAGTGAGCTTCTGCCAAGGTCACTCTCTTCATAAGCCTCTTGCAAGGGCAAAAGCCCAGAGGAGAGGCAGCAAGTTTTAACCCTGGCCAACTTGGGCAGGGGCCTGAATCTAACAGGTGTGGGGTTTTCCCAATATGTTTTCTTGGAAACAAGTAACCTATGGCAAAAAGCCTCAAGTTCACACACATTACAGATAAGGCAGATGCATTTCTATGGCAGAGGACAGGAGGGGGAATGTGGAATTGATTTCTTTCTCTTCTGACTAATTTTATAGCCACCACTTAACCATTTCATTTATCATCTCCATAGCACCTGCAGCATCTCAGTGCTGAAACTCTAAAGCACCGCCAGGGGTGTCCAACCTGTGGCCCACCCAAGGGTTTCATGCAAATTACTTGAGGACTTTTTTTGCTTATCTGTGGTATCAAGTATCACATAAAGTATTCATGCACCTTTTTGGATTTTTTTTTCTCATCAGCTTTTGTTAGTGTTTGTGTATTTAATGTGTGGCCCAAGACAACTCTTCTTCTAATGTGCAACAGAAAAAAAAAAAGATGGTTCTCAACAGCAGCCAGTGTTTCCCTCCAGAGGATATTTGCAATGTGTGGAGACATTTTTGGTTGATATAACCATGGCTGGTGGGGAAGGAGGTTACTGACATTTAGTAGGTAGAGGCCAGAGATGGTGTTTAACCTCCTGCGATACCCAGGCAGCCCCATCACCCTCCCAACAACAACAAAAATACTGCCCCAGGTGTCATGAATGCTGAGGTTGAAAAAATCCTGGGATAATCCAAAACAGATCAAGCTTTGGGACAAGACACAACTGAATCATATCTTGGCTCTGTGGCTTGCCAGCTTGTGCATCTTTTTGTCCATTCCTCTCTATTCTTCTCCTCTTTAGGGAAGAGGAGACCTGCATTGAATGTATGTGTGCATCATTAAAAATAGTGTGTGCAAGCTGTGCAACTTTGTGCCTGACACCCACATACATTCAATAAGTAGTAGCTATTATAACTGCTCATTGCTGTAGTTTTTGTTACTGTCGAAAACACTACTGTTAGAAATTTCGTTGCACCAGTGCAGGGCTAGATCTGATGAGGAACACAGATCCTGACCTGGAACCCTGGTATGAAAGACAGACTCCCGAGGAAAGGCCTGCTCAAGAGACGGTGGGTGGTAGGGTCAATTATAGGCAGGTGGAGTCCTGATTGGGAAAGGGGAAAAGTGGATTTAAAGTCTGGTGTTTCAACTTTACTTGGATAGTACTATGGATATTTGGGGCCAGGTAAGGCTTTTACTGTAGGGGCCTGCACCAGACACTGCAGGACATGCAATAGCATCACTGGCCTCTACTGAATGCCAGTGGTACTCCCTACACCCTGAGCGTGACAGCCAAGATGGGGCTTCAGACTCGTCCAGTGTCTCTGAGGGGGAAGGAGAGTGGGGCAGAAAACAATCCCTAGTTGAGAATTGCTGATCTGCACCAATGATGGCAAACACAAGGGAACAATGTCCCACAGTGTCCCTTCAACCCCACCCCCACCAATCCCTAAAGCAAATGCCACTCATAAATCATTGCATTCCATACTGCTGAGCCCAACATACAACCCAAATCATCTTCACCCAGCACACCATCCAGCCACTATGAATCTATGCTTTCAAAACCTCTGACCCCTCCTAAGTTAGACATCTCCTTTTTATGTCTTAATTTGCTCCTCTGAAGTATATTAAGTATTTTCTACCTTGGGGGAAAAAAAAGCTACCAAAAAAAGTACCTCTTCCTGTTTTTTTCTCCCTAAATTCTTGATTGTCTTGAACATCTATTCCCACCATCATTCCATTGGTCCCACCTCTGACAGTCCTTCTGTACATCGTTAAACTGCTTGTTCAGAGATGCTTGAATTTCTTTCCTGTTTATTAAAATGCGGGTTTCTCCAACACATAAGTGTTAGTCATTATTTTTCAATATTAATGTTATTGTTTTTCTGAAGCTTCTGCTGTTCCGTAATTCAAGGACCCCTTGTTGAATCCCATATGTAGCATGTTTATTAGATGTAATATTTTATCTCTTGGACTCAGTGCCTGACACTATCATTTCCTTCTTTTTTCAATAAAAAATGTTCTCCTTCCTTGTGATTCTGACAGGAGCTAATGGTTTTCTTTATCACAAGAGAAAGTTAAGAGTGGGCAGTGCTAAAGGACAAAATGAACTGTATGTATTTGTGCCTTAATTCAATTTGTAGCATAAACTCTAATCTTAATAAAGTAACTTTATACCAGTAGATATAGCAAATGGAAAAGCTGCTGTAAAATTCTGATGGCCTCCCCTTTCTTTGGATTGGCAGGTGGTAGGTTTGAAAAATAATATCCAAATGTAACCACATAGGAAAAGAAGGTACCTGCCACACAAATGCTCAAAAGATCACCATTTTTTTTCCTTTTATTTTGTTTTTTAGTGCATGTGGGATGTAGGGAGGATTTCCTTCCATGCAGTTCAATCAAGCACTAATAGAATCCAGTGCAACCATCCCCAACAAAAGCACAATATTAGTTGTTTGACGAGAATTCCTCTCTGCATATGAATTCCATATGATTCTTCCCAGCCTTATAGATTTACTAGAAAAATGTAACATATTCAGATCATGATTAGATAATGAACATTCTTGTAGGAATGTTTTCTTTTTATCAATGCCAAATAATTTTGAAAATTAAGCCAATTTAACGGCACTATTTAGATATTATTAAGACATGAGACTTGGGACAGATTTTAGAATCCTTTACAAATGCCAGCCTGGACAGTAGCTCACCCTGTAGTGTAACCATCTGTCTATCTGTCTGTTGTATGGAGGGCCAATGTCTTTGCATGGTTCATATCACATGCTCTGGAAATAGACCAACATAGTCTGAGACCCTGGCTCTGCCACTGTAGCTATGTGACCCAAGCAAACATCTCTTAACCTGGGCAAGTGTTTGATCCTATAGAACAAGGACAGGGAAATTTAGCTCCTCAAGTTATGATCGGGATTAAATGACACATCTATGCAGGTTCAGCTATGCCTGCTATAGAAGAGGAACTAATAGACAGCTACCCTACTCTGTCTCTATTGTTTTGTTGCTGTCTTTGGTCAGCATTATTACATTCAGCCCTGGGGGGTTCTGACATGGAGTGATCTAGAAGGCCCCATTCAAATGTCAAATTCACCAGCACTTACAAGGTGCTTACTAGGGTAGCATCCCGAGGTAGATGCTGTAGGGAATTCGGAGATGAGTTTGACATGATTCCTGACTTCCAGGGGCTCATTAGCTCTAGGGGGAAACACGTTTGTACACCACCCATTACATATTGATGGCATGTCTCCACATTGACACATGGTGCATTGCTGCCGTCATGTGTGCTAATGTGGAGAAAGTGCCACCTCAGGGAAATAAGCCCCTTCAAGGAAGTGAACAAGAGCCATGTCTTTTTCATCCCCATTGTCTAGTGCAGAGCCTGCTTCATTCTTTCATTCATTCATTCCTCATGTGCATTCAGCAGCATGTTGATAGTGGATCTTCCATGTAGCAGTAGGGACAAAGCAGTGGTGGTAGACAAGGCATATTTATAATCCCTGAGTTCATAGACCTTGCACCTACTCAGGATGACAGGCCATAATCAGACTCTTGCTTGATACCTAGCACAAAACCATGATACTGAATATTGAATGAATAAAATGAAAGTAAACAAACACATGTCCATTCAGGTAAACAGTAACATGAAGAATGGAGATAGGATGCTGAGAGCTTATCACAGGAGGATGTAAGTTGATGTCAGAAGCAGTGGAAAGCCTCTAGATGAAGGGATAAACCACTGGGGTCTTCTACTGGCTTCTGATGAAGACTTCCTTTCTTCATGGTTGACAATGCTGTTTCTAGTCATCATAGCTCATGTTTCTTTCTTCTTGCATTAAAATCTCTGTGTTTTCTTTGGGATGTCTGTCCTCTGGGTATGCAGGCAGAAATGCAAGGTCTCACTCTTTGAGAAGGCAGAGATTAAAGGTATAAACAGCATCCTTCTTCAAAAAGTCATACAGTTTGACCCAGAGGGAGTTCTTAAGAGAACTGTACCATGGGAATTCTGCCAGTAAGGTCACACTCAGAAATGTTAATATATTCTAGGCCTCTGATCATTAATCCATTGATGTCAAAAGTAATAATTGGGTTCTCACATGTGCCAAGCTCTGTGCTAGATCTTGGGCTACAGTGCTGAGGAAAACAGGTTGATGCTCTGATTTCCCTTAGAGAGATGTGGAGAGGGCCAACACACAGCACCCGCCCATTAAGTAGTCCTGTCTAATGATGGGACAGAGGCATTTGTATCTATGCTAAGATGAGATGGTTACAATATTTGTCACAATTCCTGGCCAAGCTAGCTAGTGTAGTACAGATTTAATAGGTTGTTTTCCATCATCACAAAAAAAAAATGTAGCAGGTGCTATAATTGGGTTTTAGCCTTCATATGAAAGCTATAAATTAGGGCTGAGTACATTGGATACTTTTTCTTCCATTGTTGAGATACTTTGCTAAGAAGAATACGTTCCAGTTCCATCCATGTAAACACAAAAGAGGCAAAGTCTCCATCTTTCTTTAAGGCTGCATAGTATTCCATGGTATATATGTACCACAATTTATTAATCCATTCGTGGGTCGATGGGCATTTGGGCTTCTTCCATGACTCAGCAATTATGAGTTGGGCTGCAATAAACATTCTGGTAGAAATATCTTTATTATGATGTGATTTTTGGTCTTCTGGATATATGCCTAATAAACTGATTGTATATAAAGTAAGCACATTGTGCCCCATGATTGCACCAATGTACACAATTATGATTTAATAAAATTATTAAAAATAAAAAAATATATAGCAGGGATAAATGAGAATGAAGTGTACATAGAGACACAAAGAGATGAGTCTTTCAGTCACCAGAGCTGGGGGCCTGGATACCACCTGATTTCCATTTCAGAAATCATGTCTATATCACCCTATCCCTACACCCAAGCATGGCCCGACCATTGGTAGGATTTTTTAGAATTAGGTTAGATTAGATTCACTACAATTAGTACAATTAGCTAGATTCACTACAACAAATATCTGCTGAGTTCACTCAAAGGAAGCAAATCTAAGTTCTTGGCTTCAAGAAGCCCCCAAGCTATTTCATCCCCTAACCACGATAGATTGATTTCCTGGTACTTTTGATTTCCCACTTTTACTTTGATGTGAATGGGGCCTCATCACAAGTCCTTGCTCATTAAAAGAGCAGTGAATAGCTCATAAAAGCCACCACTTGTTCATGCCAGCCATGTGTGGTGTCTCTCTCTGCTTACGATCCTTTTTCCTTATGTTCCTGGCTGAACGACTTGGGCAAATCACTGCCCTCTATGAGCTTTAATTTATTCATCAGTAAAATGGACATAATGACAAGTCCTACCTTGTAGCTTTGTGGAAAGGATATGTGTGATAACCTAAATGAAATTCTCACGCTGTGCCCAGCACAGGGACACAGGTAGTAACAAAGTCCCTACAAATGAGGATATGGCCACTGTTCATGATTGCTCCTTTTTCCATTAAAAAAAGAAAAGTTATTTGAGACTTTAATGACATCACATCATCAATATAAAAGTTTCTAGAAAATTCCATAAGGAAGTGAATAAAAATTTAAATGGTAAGTAGAGGGGGCAAATAGAGCATTTACTCTTAGTCTATATGGGGACCTAGTGGCTGCTCTTTATTTGAAAACTTCAATTCAGTTTCTTTTGGTGGAGGTCTAAACAGCAGCACTTCTTTCTAAAGAAATCTTTACAGGCAAGGCTAAAACACTGAGACTGCCTTTCAGGAAACAATTGCTGAAAGCTTGTACAATTAATCCATGGGTCACCTTTATCTACACTGTCTATTCTACAATGAAACAAAAGAGTAAAAAAGAGGTGGGGAACAGTGGGGTAAGACAGGCATTTTTTTAAAAAAAGAAAAGAATTAAGTTTATGAAACAGCATTAGAACCAATTCAACTAACTAATTTTTATCTTTAAAATGCAGACATGAATAAATTGCCATTTCATAACATTCCATCCTTAGTGACCTTGGCTTTCTTCTGTCTCTGTGGAACATTTCATAATACCTTTCAATTGTACATTAAGACCACAGAGTGTGTATTCTGTGCAACAGGTTTTCTAGGCATTTTTTATGTACTTTTCAAATCCCCTATTTTTCCCTAAAATGTACTGTGAGAAGAAAAGTACTGATCCCCCAGATTATTTACCTATTTTGTGTGTGTGTGTGTGTGTGTCCTAGCCAAAAAATAAAAATAAAATAACCAATTAAAATGTTTTCAGAAAATCATCGGCACTCTGTCTTGATTATATTCCTAGGTGCATGCATTTCTTGAATTTCTTATTTATGGACTCTGGATTATATTGAAAGATGAATTGAATTCAGTGTCCAATTTTTCTCTATGTGCAAATTTATATTCAATGCAAAGTATAAACTGATTTATGTTCAAAACAATATATAAACTGAAGACCTCATTTCCCCCAGTGTGTTCATGTAAAAATGTATTACGTCAAGTCCCTTCCCCCCACACCAGTAGTACTATTTATTATATAAAAAGGGAGCTCTCTTCTCTTACAAAGTTCCTCCATTGATGCAATACTTCCTCATTTACCAAGTAGTTTATGTGAGTTGAACAAGAACAGAAACGATGTGAAATACATCTTTTTATTATTGGTGTTCTTGGCCCTAGAAACATAAGTACAAATGGAGAGAGGAAAAAACGTGAAGCAGAAACACAGGAGAGGGCAAAGGCAGGCGGAGAAAAAGGGAAAAACCTGGAGCTGGAGAGAGGTAGAACAAGGCACCGAGAATGCAAGCAGGCGCGCCAGGAGAGGAGGCACCATCACAGTGCTGATGGATAACTGAAGTGAAGGTGTCAGGTTGGAATTATGTAAATTACAGAGACAGCCAAGCCATGCACTGATGATTATAGAGGATGTGCACAATGTTGTGGTCCCCAGACACCCGTGAGCCTTGTTATTTTTCTTCCCTCCAACTACCCTTGGGGTGGATTCTTCCTGACCCTGGTCCTTGGGAAAAAAAAAAAATCCCCAAGAAATAACTTCTCTCTCACCAACACACATATAGTACCTCCCCCAGCCAAGAAAAAAAAAAAAACGGTAGCAGGAGGGATGTGACAAGTCTCTCCTTGGGTCCTCCCCCTCCTTGGATGCCAACCAGACATCTTCAAACTGCCTTTTGTTTAGATCAGTGAAGCATTTGACTTTATCAAGCGCCTTGATTGTGCCTTAGTTTCAAGGACAACACTTAAAGAAGAGAGATCAGCAACAGAGACACTTGGTCTGAGTTTCTGAGATGATGAGCAATACATTATATATACTGAAATATAAATGCCCCTCTTAGGAATGTATATTTTAAATGCAAATTATATGCCATCTGTATTCGTATAGGGGTGGAGTTCTAGTCTCTGGGACTTTGTAGATTGTGGGTATGGCTTAGGCAGCTCAGAACTGAAGGTATGCCTATAGCCACTTTGCAATTTGTAGCCTACATCTAAATTAAAAATATATACATAAAATTAACCAGAATGCTTCAACTAATAATGTTGTTTGACTTTTATTCATTGATTTATTAATTCATTGGTGCATAAAATATTTATTGACTATTTATTCTGCACTAGGTCCTCTATAAGGTTTCAGGATCACAAAGATTAATATCAGATAGTTATGGTCCCTGAGGAATCATCAGCCTAATGGTGAAAACAAACATGGAAAAAGATAATTACAGAACGACATAATACTTGCTTTAGTAGAGGTACTGTGATTACTGGAAACAGTAGCTGCCCTTCCCAATCTTTCTTCCTTTTTTGCTTGTCAGTCCTTGGGGTGAACGAGTGGTTCACTTAATGTTCCCAGTTTAAGTCCAGGTTCCTGTTATGGTGCCACGCACATGATCTAGGAATGGGCAGACTGATTCCAGGAACATCAGCTTGCTTTACGATTTTTTCAAAAACATGTGTCATAATAGATAATGGGATTTAATAAGCTTACAGTTTAAGTACCAAACTAGTTCAATGACTCTTCTTTTTTCTCAACCCACTTTCATTGAACAACTATTTTCCAGGCTCTTTGTTATGGGTTAGGAACACTATAGTGAACAAGTCAGACACAATATCAGCCATGAGGAAGCTTATTGTCCAGTGAAGAAAAGAGACGTTGATCAAATAATCACACAAACTGAAAAGCATACCCTTGGATGAGAGGTAGAAGGTAAAACATAGTTTGCTATCAAAGTCTCCTGGTGTCTTATCTAGTCTGACTATCAAGGAATATTTGAAGAAATAACAATCGGATGAGATCTTGGCACAGATAGGCGTTTACTTGGGTGACTAGGGGAAGAAGAGGGGACAGCATGTGGGTCAGGCGTCACAGGCAGAAGGAACTCCATGGGCTGAGGTGCTGAGGTGAGCAAGGACATACCAAATTCAAGGAAGGGAAAGAAATTAACTGGCTGGAGCTGAAAGAGAGAAGAAGGAGAGAACAAAGTGAGGCTGGAGAGTAGGAGATGCCAAGATCACTCCAGGCCTCCAGTCCCACCAACAGAAAGCTCTTTAAAGGGTTTAAGTGGTAGAGACTCCTGATCAGATTCATGTGGATTGTAGATGATAGAGTGGGGCACCTACCACCACTGAGAAAAATCAAGGAAGACCAGTAACGTTGTCATTGGTGGCTTTGCAGAGACAAGGGTAGCCTGTTCTACCATGACATTGGTGGAATGGAGAGAAGTAGGTGGATTCAGATCAATTTTACTGTGCAAAACTAACAGAAGTCAGCAAGCAACTGAGCTGGAGGAGGAGTGACTAGGGAGCAAGAGGTTGCAAAAATGATTTCTAGATTCTTTTTTGCTTCGTTGGGTGAATGATTCATTAATAAGCACATCATAAAAGCCTACTCTATATTGGCTTTTACATTGATCTATTACATTTCAAATAGATTTTTTATTTTTTTATTTTTTTTAATTTTTATCAAATCATAGCTGTGTACATTAGTGCAATCATGGGGTACAATGTGCTGACATCATATACAATATGAAATAGTTTCATCAAACTGTTTAATGCCACTTCATGGCATTTCCTTAATCACTGTATGAAGACAGTTGTATTCTGTATTTAGTAAGTTTCACCTGTACCCTTCTAAGATACACCATAAGTGTGATGCCATCAATTGCCCTCCACATAACAATTGTACATATTTGTGGGGTACATGCATCTTTTGATACACATATGCAATGCATAATAAACAAATCAGGGTAATTGGGATATTCTTCACTTCAAATATTTATCATTTTCATGTTTTGAGAATATTTCAATGTTATAAATTTCCTCTTCTAACTCTTTTGAAATATACTATAACTTTTTGTTAACTATATTTGCCCTTCTGTGCTATCAAACACTAGAACTTATTCCTATTTGATTGTGTTTTTGTACCATTAATCAACCCCTCTTCATTCCCTTCTCCTCCCCTTTCCTTTCCTTTCCAGCCTCTGTTAACTACCACAGTACTTCCTATTTTCATGATATAAATTATTTTAGTTCCTTCATTTGTGTGAGAACATGCAATATTTATCTTTCTGTGCCCAGTTTACTTCATTTAATATAACGCTTTTCAGTTTCATCCATGTGGCTGAAAATAATAGGATATCATTCTTTGAATGGCTGAATAATATTCCATTGTGTATATAAACTATGCTTTCTTTTTTTTTTTTTTTTTTTTTTGGAAAAAAACCTTTACTAAACAAGTGTTGTAGGAAGCATACAAATATATATTCTTGGCCTTTAGGCTTACAATTTAGTAACAGAAATGAAACAATAAGTAATACAAGATTTTTTTTTTACAATTTTATTGAATCATAATTCTGTACATTGGTGCAATCATAGGGCTAACTGTACAGTACGATCAAAACATTTCTGAATGTATATGAAACTATGCTTTCTTTATCCCTTCATCCTTAATAGTTACTTAGGTTGATTCCATATTTGGCTATTGTGAATGATGCTATAATAAACATGGGAGAGCAGATAACTCTTGGACACACTAATTTCCTTTCTTTTGGATATATACCCAGCAGTGGTATTCCTGGATCATATGTTAGATACATATTAAATTGGCCCTTTTACATTTAGCAAATATTTGCCTTGCTTAATCATTTTAGGCACATCCCTAGTGCTACGTAAAGTATCTGTTTTATTTGGAGTGAGGAAAAGTGAGATTATGTTTCTCATCTCTACTTGTTTCAATCACCTGGGCTTCCATGACTTTCCAATGAACTGCAGAGGTCAACGTGTGTCATTTATCAAAGCACAAATAGAAAAGTGAATCCCTCATAGGACATCAGTCAGAAACTCACAGACAAATTTGGAACATGGATTGTGCTTTGGTTTTGGAGTTGGAAGATCCCACTGACATCACTGAAACCCCTAGATAGATACAGGAGTAGGTTAAGAAACAGTTCCAGGACTTTCTGGAAATTAAGGTGGATCTGAAGTGCCACCACTCTTGCTCTGTCCTGAACTCCCTCCATGATGGCCCTTCTCCTGGAGGTAACTTGGTTTTGGGGGAGCTAAAAGCTCAGTCCAGATCATAGTGTTTTCTGGGAGTTCATCGTGGGTGAACCCTTTCAGATGGAGGAAGAAACACACATGACATGCAACCCAGCTTGTCCAACAGACCCTCAACCAGCCTTGAGGACTAAGGGCCTGATACCAGGTGTCAAGAATGCCTCTTAGACTTCTAGGTGATATGACTTTTTGATCCTCTTTCTTAATCATTGTCCTCATGATTATCCTCAAATTTATAATTTTGAGCCCCAGAAACCCAGGTCTTTCTCTCACTCTTTTGCTGGAATACTCCTCACTGTCTCTCTCAACTCACACACCAATGGGCTATGTGCCTTCTGGAGTAGAACTCATTCCATTAGGCTTCCATTTCACAAAGGTCAGCACAGCATGTGTGATGCTTTGATAAAATCTAAACTAGTAGAATTTCCCTACCCCATTGTGAAAATTAACTATTTACACACTTAATCCAGAAAATACCGTTAAATGGTTGTGAAGTTTGGTTCAATTTACTTCCAAATGCCCCCCACCCAAGTTTTATGGGTTTCTGTGCAGCCTTTTGTGCAAAGACTAGGGCCAAAATGTTCTGCCAGAAGTATTTGTTTTAAAATTTTTTTCTGAACTTCTAAACAAGGATCAAAAATGTTTTCATATAGTAAACGAGAAAATATCATGAATGGTATGTCAATCAGGTTGATAAAATATCTCAGATTGCATGTGAAGCCCCCACACTGTACCCCATGGTTGAACTAATGTACACAAGTATGATTCAATTAAAAAAAAAAAAGTGCCATTAAAAGAACTAAAATAGAAAAAAAAAAATACCAACACACCATTTTCACTGGCTTTGCCTCCTGAGATTTATTTTTCATCAATATTCTTGATATTGCCTTCTGTCTGTCTTAATAGGCTGCATTCAAAGAGACTGAGCATAATGGAATCATCTTTTTCTATTTACGTAAATGTCAGATAGGGCCTTGCAGAGCCATCAATAACCACCCCAGAACTCCATGGTTCACTAAAAGTATCAGCATACAAAATTCTCTTATAATTATGTTCCATAGGACACTGAACCGGCAGAATAATGTTTGGAAAAGTGTCTTATGGTCAAATAGTTTGCACACTTTCTTTTTTACTTTTTTGTAAGTGTTATAAAAGACAATGCCCAGCTTTGCTATGGGATATACAATTCTGATCACTGGACATGGACTTGGGAGGCCTGTGTATAAGTCATCACACCCACATGATCCTGAAGGCATTGCTATCTTTCCCTGGGAAATGGTGTTATAAAATAAAAGAAGGGACTTGATTTCTGGTAGTAGACATGTATTTGGGTTACCTTGGCAAGCTACTAAAACTCTGTAGGAGTAGAAAAGTAGAGTTTGTCCTATTTGCTGTCCCTCATCATAGGGTTGTCGCCTATAGTTTTGTTGTAGTGTATAGATTAAAGTCTGAGCTTTATAGTTCCAGAACCTGTGTTGAAATTCCCATTCTACCACCTAAAGTTGTATGACAGGGTCAAGTTGCTAAAACTTATCTAAATTTTTCTTTGCCTAGGTGTATGTAATACGATGTTTATCTTTAGGATTGTTAGGCTCAAATGAGGTAGCTGATGTAAAATAATTATCATCTATTGCTACCTAAATAGTCATTAGGCCAATCACTAATAGCAGCAATATAATGACAGTGAACATAATGTGAAAAAATTAGTAATCATAATAGCATCAGTAGCTACTGAAGAACTTTATTTGATGTTCATAAACCCCCTACACATTAGGCTCTCCCATTATCCCCATTTTACTGAGAAGGATGCTGTGGTTCAAACTTGTGTGAGGTCTCATGATCAGTAAGTGGCACAGCTAAGATGTGTTCCCCTTGTTTTCAGCACCAGAGGTTTTTAACCTAAATTCTCTTCCCAAGTGGAACAAGTTCTTTTTACCTGTGTCTTGAAACTGTTAGCCTCTCTATCCTCCAGTTATATAAAGGCTGGGGGAGAGGGGGTGGAGCTGTACTTCTCTTGAGAGTTCACCAGCTAGTTGGAAATTCAAGAAGTACAGACAGGGTAGGAGGTACTAAAAGTGCTTGTATTTCCCTGTTGCTTTTTTTCTTGAATGACAACAGTGATTTGAATGTTTCATTATAATTGTGATAGTGGTTTATTGTGACTATAAAAAATCAGATAATTACTTTGTAACTGATTTTTTAAAATTTTATTAAATCATAATTGTGTACATTGGTGCAATCAAACTGATTTTAAAAGATCAAGTGGGTGACAGTGAGCTCTCAGGTTACTGCATTTTGTGAAATCCTTAAAGGCAGATGCTGAGACCCTTTGTGTTGGGCCAGGCATACAGAATCTGAAAATGTTGGAAGGAAATCTTGAATCTTTCTTGGTCCTGGAAGAAAAGTGGACAAGATTGCCATCTAGTGGATGCTGAATCATCTTTGGGTTTGGGGGTGGGGAGAAAATCAGGTGGTGTTTAGTGAATTGATAGTGTCATTAACGGTAATTTACTTAAATATATAGCAGAGAAATATGAACTGGGTTAACTTAATAGTCCAGCTGAATTCTGAGTTGGTAAATATCAAAGAGAAAACTTAGGGACATCCCAGAGATTCAAATGCACAGGATATTAATACTAAAGAGAACCTGAGGTGAACATCTTCAACCTCCTCTTTTTTGCCCAGGGAAAGACAGCAATGCCTTCAGGATCATGTGGGTGTGATGGCTATACACAGGCCTCCCAAGTCCATGTCCAGTGATCAGAATTGTACATCCCATTTCCAAGCTGGGCATTGTCTTTTATAACACTTACAAAAAAGTACAAAAGCATCCATCTCAGATTGTATGTGTAAATTTCTTCAATTTAATCATTCTAGACTTAAAGTTTCTCAAGAAAATGGATGACACAAATGATAAGTTTTCCCAAATCTTCAGTGAAACATGAGGCTACATTGCACAGCGTAGAAGCACTGCTTACCTTGTGAAATTTGAAACACCAGTGTCTTTTCAAGGGTTCAAAAGCATTTCGGTATCTGCTGTTTAGAGATTTGCTAAATACACACATATGAAGACTATTATGGGAGTCTTTTATAATTTCATTAACTTATATTCTATTTACGTTCAGCTGTTAACTTTTTTTTTTTTTTTTTTTTTTGAGACATAGCCTCAAGCTGTCACCCTTAGTAGAGTGCTGTGGTGTCACAGCTCACAGAAACCTCCAACTCTTGGGCTTAAGCGATTCTCTTGCCTCAACCTCCCAAGTAGCTGGGACAATAGGTGCCCACCACAACGCCCGACTATTTTTTGGTTGTAGTTGCCATTGTTGTTTAGCAGGTCCAGGCTGGATTTGAACCCGCTAGCTCTGGTGTATGTTGCTGGCACCTTAGCTGCTGAGCTACAGGTGCCACGCCCAGCTATTAACTTATTTCTATGTTTCCCACAAATAAAAGTAAATAGATAGGAGGAGAATGATGAAAAGTTAAACCACCTATAAACATCAGCTGAGCTATCTAAGGACTTAGGAATATTGTAAATTCTTTTTTGCATCATGGCTGTGTCCTTCTGGGCTGTGTTACTTGGACTATGCCTTTTTGTTTTTCCATTTCTGGAATAGAGATGGGGAAAATGTGCCCTCCAGCTCAAGGTTTTTGTAAGGTTTAAGAGAGATGAAACATGTAAAGCACTCTGTATGGATGTATTTTCTCTTTTTCTTCCATCTTCTTTTCTGTCCTTCTTCTTTGTTTCCTCCTCTCTATTTGTGGGAAGATTTTTATTTTTTTATTCAGTTATTTTTGCCTTTTCTTAAATTAAAAACCTACTGAAAATTTGAAAGACTAGTTCAGTGTATATTAAAGTAACTTTCTCCTAGATAGACAAGTTATTCACTTTTTAAAAAAAATTTGTGAGACAGGGTTTTGCCCTGTCACTCCAGCTAGAGTTCAGTAGCAGGGTCATAGTTCACTGCAACTTTGAACTTCTAAGCTCAAGCAGGCCTCCTACCTCAGCCTCCTAAGTAGTTGGGAATAAGGACATATTTTAAGATAACCACAATGCCATGAACACAACTAAGAAAAATAATTCTGTAATGTTGTCCAATAACATTTATATTCAAGTTTAATTATCCTATGAATATTTTTCACATTATCTTTTTCTCAATCCAGCGTTGTGTTGCTTTGGTTTCTTGCTAGAACAATATTCCTAAAGTCACATGTTTTAGTTTTCATGACATTGACTTTTTGAGGAGTCAGAAAGTTGTCTTGTAGAATGCCCCACATTCAGATTTTTCTGTCTCGTACTCGCAGTTAGATTCAAGTTATAGTTAGAATACTATAGAGGCAACATGAATACTTCAGCATCTTATTAGGAGGTATATAAAAGCTATTGGTAATTCGAGGTAGGTGGATTGCCTGAGCTCATAGGTTCGAGACCAGCCTGAGCAAGAGCTAGACTCTGCCTCTAAAAATAGCTGGGCATTATGGCGGGTGCCTATAGTTCCAGCTACATGGGAGGCTGAGGCAAGAGAATCACTTGAGCTATTGGTAATATGTTTGATTGCTTGATCAAGTTGGAGACTGCTAGGTCTCTTTATTGTAGAGGGATAATTTCCCGGTTACACTTAGTAAGTAATTTGTGGGCAATACTTTAAAACTATGAACATTCTGTGTGCAAATATATTTTGGCCCCAAAGTTTTATGAACATGTTGTGTTAACTTCTGCTCAATCAGTTATTACCAGATAGGTTGAAAATGGTATTTTTCTGCCCCCTTTTTCTTGCATTAATTAACTGGCAATCTCTTAAAAAAACTTTTCTTTTTCTTTTTCTTTTTTTTCTATCTTGTCCTCTCAGGTAGTACTATGAGCTCAAGATGTTTAAATTTTCATTCAAAGGCTTTTACTCTAGTATCCACATTATAATTTTTATTCAGTCTCATGTTGTCTCTGATCCAGTCCATGAGAGCCCCTTTAGGCTGGCTCCTCCCCTCTTGCACATATTAAAGTACTTCTTGTTTTCAGGCACAATCTGCTCCAGATCCATGCCTTACCTTTCCTAACCCAAAATCAGTATAAAAGGAATTTGTACAAAAAGGAATGAAGAATGATATTTAGAAATTGATATCTGAATACTATGTGAAACACTGTGCAAATATTTTTAAAACCTTAGAATTTAATGTAAAATACGATACAGAGAAGAATCTAGTCAACTCTGTGTACTTTGACAAAAGACCCATCTGCCTGGTTAAATCATCCTTTAATAAGTTTAACTATCATTTCCTCGGAACATAGCAGTCAAGTCCTAGGTCTTTCAGGATTAGAATCATTTCCCACTAACACACAGGCCCATGGAGCCTAAACTATTTTTCTATGCTCATCACACTATTAACTGTTCAAAGTCTGTCTCACTGATACCTCAAATTAGGAAGAATCTGCTTCCAGGCTCACTTGGCTGTTGCCTGTATTCAATTCCTTATAAGCTACCGGGCTAAAGGCCTCAGTTTCTTGCTGGTTGCTGGCCAAAAACTGTACTTAGTTCTTTCCCACATGGCATGTTCATTAAGGCATTTTATACATAGAAAGTTGATTCTTCAAGACCAGAGAGGGAGTGCTCTGGCAAGAGGTGCATTACATTCTTATGTTATGCAATCAGGAAAATGACATTCATTACTTTAGAAGCTAATAGGCCCAATATACATACAAGGGGAGGAGATCACACAAGAGTGTCAGGATCAAAAGTGAGAATTATGACAGCCCCGGAGAGTCTGCCCAGCACACTTGTGGATTTTATATTCTAATGTGGGTACTCAGACATTAGGTAATACGATTATCAGGTAGATATACATCTATCAAGGTAATGGAACAGTGATAACAAAGATGATCTAGGTTGCTGGAGTGGTCAGGTGAGCTCTCTTTTGGGAGGTAATTTTGGCAGGGAGCTGAAACATGAGAAAGAATTAGTCACGCAAACATGTAACAGGCAGAAGAGTGAGCTCAAATACTCTGGTTATAAAGGAAGGCCAAGAGCCTGGGGAGGACATCAAGATGGTTCAGAAAGGTAGCCAGTGACCAGGCCATCTGGGATTTATAGGCCACATGGTAAAGACTGCAGATTTTATTTTGTTTATAATTTAAAGTCAGTAAAGGGGGTTCATAGGGACAGTGCATTTCTTCTCTAGAAGAAATCATTCTGACTCTTTATGCGTGAGTAGCCTGAAGGGGTACAGAAGCAAGGGGGAGAGTTTGGAGCCTATTGCAACAGTCCAGTTGAGAGACGAGGGTGGGTGGGCTAGGGTCTTGGCAGCAGACTTGGGGAGAAGTGGTCAGACTCAGAGTCTATTTGATTGTGGGGTCTATGGGATTTCCCACTGGATGAAATATATGACTGGAAGAGGTCAAGAAGACATTCGTCTACTGGGCTTGTGGGTTTGTGTGGATATTACTGTGGGGAAGATGGTTAAGAGGAGTCAATGTCTCAGAGCCTTTTGAAAACAGATGTTGCATTTAGTTGTAGATTTGCAGTACAGGAGAGTGGGAGGTATAGAGTTTCAATGTATACCTTCTCCCTTCACCCCTACATGTGCAGCCTCTCCCACTATCAGTATCCCCCACCAGAGAGATGCATTTGTCACAACTGAAGAATCTACATCCACACAGAATTATCATTCAAAATTTATAGTTTACTTTTAGGTTAGCTCGTTCTATGGGTTTGGATGAATGGATAATAACGTATCCATCGTTACAGAGTCTTACAAAGTTGTTAACTGCCCCTGTGTTACACCAGGGCAACCAGTGACCTTTTAGTAATTGCCATAGTTTCACCTTTTTCAGAATGTCATATATTGGAATTATACAGAATGTAGCCTTTCTTTCACTGAGTAATATGCATTTAGGTTTATTCCATGTCTTAATAGCTTGATAGCACTGAAAAATATTTAATTGTCTGTATGTACCACAGTTTATTTATCCATTCATCTACTGAAGTATATCTTGTTTGCTTCCAAGTTTGGGGAATTACCAATAAAGCAGCTATAAATGTACATTTACAAATGTATAAATGTAAGACATTTGGGCAAATATTATGGAGCATGATTGCTGGATTATACAGAAAGAGCATATTTAGTTTTGTAAAAGACATAAAACATTTCTGATCATATTAAAGTCTATACACAAGTCTTTGTAATTGTCTCCTTTGATATGTTCTCCATCAGTTTACAGGCTGTGTGCTGTTGCCATGTCTATACCAAGGTTTTCTTTTTCCTGCCTGGCAGATTTTTCCACACGGTTTCTGTAAGATCAGTGTGGTGACATGGATGTCATCTAGTGGAGGTAAAGAAAATGGGCTTTAAAAGAACTGCAGCAACAAGAAACAATGGTTCACTTAAAATACAGTCAATTGGAGGGAGGAGCCAAGATGGCAGTCTGTAGCCAGCTTTCTGCAGACACTCCTGTCCAGAAGAAGAGTTAAAGGACAGAAATTTAGCGAGAAAGCCAACGGTTTGGATCTGAGCCAAGAGACAAGGTCGAGGAACACACATCAACCCTGCTGGAGCAACCTGCAACCCCAAGGATACAAATAAAAGGTACAGAGCACATCACCAAGCGGACGGGAGTCCCCTCCCCCAAGAGAACAACTCGTAGTATACTCCATACCTCCATACAAACAAGCGAGCAGAATTCAGATGTCCTCCCACTCTACCCCATGGGAGAGACCCTCTAAAAACTGGACCTTCTTCCCCTACTAGGGTGCCGTGGCACTCTCCTGCCAGGCATAAAGCTGTATAAAACTGTATATATTCTCTACCTGCAAGTTGGAACTCCCAGCACTCCCCTCCACTCTCACCCTGAGGTCTGGAGGTCTGTCCCCCATGGAGTCCAGATTCTTGGACACTTTCTC